>CAJNJA010015165.1:0-11879 GCA_905231915.1 Symbiodinium necroappetens | reverse complement strand
AGGTTCCTTACTATAAGTCTAGTATAGTACACGACCCCCACACCCTACTCTAAGTATTGAGGCTTCTATAGTCGGAGCAGGCCCTTATCTTAGACGTAGGGTTGATCATGTAAATCCTGCATTGCTTTAAGGACCCTAAACTATGGGAAGTATGGTATATTCCTTATGATGGGTAATGCAGTATTTATATCATCAACCGTAGTGTTTGGGCTCAGGGTTTGGGGTCCCATGTATAGCACAATAGACCCCCAAGCCCTCCTCTAAATATTAAGGCTTCTATAGTAGGGGAAGGCCCTTATCTTAGACGTAGGAGACCTCCGGGGACGCCTTTCGGCTAGGAGCAGCACACGGCTGCCGCAGAATCGGCTGCTGAACCAACCCCGACAGTGCCGAGACTTGGCCCAAAGCTTCATATAGGGGCCTGAATAGTTACTGACACTATTTTTGGGTGTTAATATCAGTAGAATTACAGTATAGTATACCCCAAAACTGTACTTGAATATTAGGTTCCTCATTAGAATGATAGTTTAGTATACCCCCAAAACCCCATTCGAATTATGAAGGCCCCCACATTACAGGGGCCAGGATCCCTAAGCCCTGGGCCCCAAGCCCGGGTTCTAAACCGTACGCAGATCCGAAGCCTTTACCCTACATTCCCTAAGCCCTAAAGCCTGAACCAGCCTAAACAGTATACCCTAAAACCTAAACCTTAAGCTCTAAACCCTAAACCCTAAAGCCTAAACAAGCCCGAACCCTAAACCTTAAGCTCTAATTCTAAACCGGTTCAGCCATCCGGCACGGAGACCCTGGCGGCCCGGATAGCTCTGGTTGGGGGTTCAGGGTTCAGCGGTTTAGGGTTTAGGGATAACAGCAGGAGCAAAAGCAGCAGCAGCCCCAAGACACACAAGAACGCTAGCAAGAAGACTGGTCACAACGAACAAGAACAAAGACCCACAAAAGCACGTAATAAGATCAGGAATAATGACTTGTACGACAGGAAGAACACCAGCAATAGCCAGACCACCACGAACAGCGACTGCTACAACCACAACCACATCATCAAGGTAATGCCACGGTTGCGGAAGTAGAGTATTTGAGGTGGGCATCTTTCAGGAATCTTTCAAGGTGAGATGGAAGTAGGCTCTTTTGCTTAAAGATCAGGATTCCTTCTGCTTTAGAAGGGCCCCCGAGATGCTGAGGACTCTCTGTGTAGCTTTCTGCATTCTTATGTAAACGTTGGTGGCGGCCTGTTCTTGAATCTACCGCTTGAATCCCCAAGTAAGGAATGTCCTGCCGATGCCCTGCAATTCGCCACCCATCATCGCGGTTCCATTTTTCATGCTGCCTGGCTGCAGTTTGGGATGTCGAGAGTCTGCGGCTCAAGTTCATGTACGGCAACTCAAGCCATTCCTGCCGCTGGTTTTTTCACAAAATACATCTAACTTTGACGATCGCCGACCGACGACGACCGACGACGACCGAGGACGACCGACGACCGACGACGACCGACGACGACGACAAGAGGAGGACGAGAAAATGGTCACTGCTTCTTCTACTACAGGCAGAATCATGGCTTCCGCAGAGCGCATTGCAAGCCGAGGCCCGTCATGGCCCCGACGATGAGGTGTCTGTGCATCGGGGATCCGACCGTTTAGGGCTTAGGCTTTCGGGTTTAGGGTTTTCGGGTTTTCGGGGTTGCCTCAACTCAAAAGCCCCGTAACCTTGAAGTCCTGAACCCCTTAACCACCAAAAAAACTCGAAAAAAAAATCCTCGAACCCTGAACTCCTCATCCCCGTGGAGGCCGTCGGCCCCGATTCCGCGCATGACCAGCTTGCCTCAGTCGCCACCTCAGGAGGACGGGATGGACGGTTTAGCGTTTAGGGTTCAGGGTTCTTAGCAAGTAGGCGAAAGGTAGGGCTGTAAATGCCCTAGTTAAGTGAGATGCTAATGGGGGTGATGGTACCTATGACTCTACAAAACAGCTCTTTACCAAGTCCGCCGACCCTCCAAGCAGCAGTAGTTCAACAATCCCCTAGCGGCCCAGGGCATATAGGGCTAGCCCCTAAAGGGCTTAGCAGTTAATCCACAAACTCTGAGCGCCCTAAGCCCCAAACCCCTAAGCACTTCAGCTCAAACCCCAGAACCTCGAAGAGGGAGGGTTCCCTAAACATCCCTAAACCCCTAAACCCTATACCCTGCGTTTAGGGTTTAGGGTTCGGGGTTTAGGGTTTAGGACCCCTAAACCCTAACAGTCGGAAACCCCAAACCCTAAACCCTGAGCTCAAACTCCAAGCTCAGAGTTGGGTCTCTCACAAGTGTGCATCCGCTCCGTGGTCATCGATCCTGTAAACGGTCAACGCCACGCCAATGTATGGTTCGGGATGTAGGAGTTAGGCTCACAGGCTAGGATTTTGGGTTCAGGGTGTAGGACTGTAGGATTTAGGTTTCAGGATTTGGGGCTTAGGGTCGAATCGAAGGCTAGTGTGTTGAGTCCTCAGGCTTTCGGGTGGCGAACCCCCGCCCCCCCGCCCAAAGATTTGTCGTCGTATGAAGCCAGGATCCATCGATCCGGATGGTGTACATCGCACCGGACCGGGTATGCGCTGAGTTTGTATTCAGAAGCACAGAGACGCTCCAACCCGGACTGTAGCCCCAAACTCAAAGCAGGGTTGCAAGCAAGGCAGCTATGTTATATCGTACTTGCAGCCCTGCTTCCAAAACTGCCCAAGACGATTTGAAGTAGATTTTGCGCCCGCAATCCAAGCCAGGAGTGCCAGGCCGTAAACCTCACCCTCTAGGCTGGAACCCCAAACCCCAGATCCCAAGCCACAAGCCTTCAAAACCCGAAGCACGAAGCCCCAAACCCCAGGCCCAAGCCTTACATCCTAAGCCCGCAGGTTTCGAACCCTGAGCCAGGAGGCCCTAAAACCCGAAACTCGTAAATCTCGAGATCCCGACATTGGCTCGTTGTCGTTGCTCCAGCTTCTCTGCGCAGGGTCTCTGATGGGTTCAGGATTCATAGGATTTCGGGTTTTGGGGCTTTAGGTTGAGGGTTTCAGGGATTGTGCGGCTGAGGAGCCTTAAAGTTGGGGGGTTTTAAGGCTTTAGGGATCGAGACCCGAAACCCAAGCCCCAAACCCTAAGGACTAAGCCCCTAACCCCAAACTCCAAACCCTAAACCCCAAACCCCCCAACCCTAAACTCCTAAAGCCCTGAACCACCCCTAAACCCTAAACCCCTAAACCCCAAACCCCCAAACCCTAAAATCCTAAACCCTAAACTCCTACACACTAAACCCCTGAACCCCAAGGCCCACCCAAACTCCCCGTGGTGCGTCCCCGGCAGGAGAAACCCGCGGTTTGCGAAAGCCCCACCACGTCCGAGACCACGGCAGATGACGAGGTGTGCCCTACACCGGTTTAGGGGTTTAGGGGTTTTAGGGGTTTTAGGGGTTTAGGGTTTAGGGGTTTAGGGGTTTAGGGTTTAGGGTTTAGGGATGACGAGGTGTGCCCTGAACCTTTTAAACCCAAAACCCCAAAACCCGAAGCCGTAAGGCCCTAAACACCTGTGGTTTCCTGGAGAGGCTTCGAAGTTTGCCATTTGCGGCTTCAAGGGGTTTTCGGGGGTAGGGGTTTAGGGGTGTATGGGTCTATGCCTTTGGGGTGTCTGGTGCAGGGTTTGTTTGGGTTTCAGGGTCATCGGCTTCGATGCTGAGGTGGGTATGCTTCAGCTCTCATCCTTTCAGCAGCAGGCAACCACGACAGCGCATCCGAGTGGGAACTAGCCCAACAGCCTAATATCGAAGCCCAGATGATTACCAGCACTATTCCTGAGGGTTTCTTGTTATGCTTTTACGACACAGGAGCCCAAAGACACAGGAGCACAAAGCCCTATTCTACGTGTTAGGGCCGCTACATTAGCCTCGCCATTTCTACCGCGAGTTCACAAGCCCGACACCCCAAGGCCCCCGACGCCAAACTCCTCAGTCTGGTCCCGAAAGTACTAAACCCCAAGCCCTAAATGGGTAGTTTTCTAAACTAGGGTCCCTTTTTAGGTTCCTAACTTTGTGCGCCACCCTTATAAAAAGGACCCTACTTTAGAGAACTACCCAAAATCATAGCCATGTGGCATTGAAGCAGATGGACCTGGAGAGCATCAGTGACTTGCAGCTCGAGTGGACACGAGCTCTCACCGAGGCATGGCGCTGAGAGACCTTGTCGGGCATGAGGGTTTTTAGAGCTTAGCTGAAGGCTTAGGACTTCGGGTTTGGGGGTTTTGTGTTGAAAGGGGCGTTTGTAAGAGGCAAGACTAGGAGGAGGATGGTAGCAAACACAGTAGTCGTAGACCAACTGTAGTCATGCTAGCATTAATGATAGTTCAACCAAGAACGGCATCACAGTCACCCCGATACTCGCCTGAACCATGAGAAGGAGAGCTGCAGTCGGTTAAATAATAACGAAAGAATTGAGTAGTCAGAATAGTGGAAATGATCATCGTAGCGAAAGCCATGTGCAATTACCGCAACAGCATCAGTTGGAGCATCTGTAACTCCAGTTATAGTTGTGATCATAAGCAATAGTTCGCGGGTTTGGGGACTGGGATGTATTTGCTGTGTCGCTTAGTAGTGAAGAGGAGTTCAGCTGTTTGGAGCCCGCTATGAGCACAATTGTCTTTGTTGTTTTTTTCGAGTCCTTGGAGTTTTGATTGCTGTACGGCCAGCTACTGAACTGCTTCGTCTATCTGTTAGCATTGATACTGCCGTTTTGTGCGACTATCGGTAAGTTTCCGTACCGTTCTTGTCGAAATCGTGTTCTTGCCGCTGCGATTGAAATCAACATGTTGGTTGTGCTTTATGCGCTGACCAGTTGCTTGGTTTTTCACGGGCTTGTTTTCATCCGACCGTGACGAGTTATGGGAGAAGATAAGAATGCTCTTGACATTCTCCGTAGCTCCCATCAGAACACTGTATTTTTCGGGAACTGCAGGAACCTTACTATAGACCCCTAAACGGTACGGTCCTTCATATAAGAATACTTCATCATATTGCTACCTCCGAAGTGCAAGCATCCTTTAAGTAAGGGCAATTCCTCGTACTTCCAATCTCACAGTCAGAGCTCTTATTGCAGATTCTATTACAAGGTCTGTGGCGCGGATACTTCTGCTCCAGAAGCTTGACGCAAAGAACTTTTTCATGCATCCCAACCCAGGAACCCTAAACCCTAAACCCCAAACCTTAAACACTAAACCCTAAACCTTAAACCCTAAACCCTAGACCCTAAACCCTAAACCTTAAACCCTAAGCCCTCAACCCTAAACCCTAAACCACTAGAAGCCCGAAAGCTCTCGATTCCCACACATGTCCAGGGCTCTGCGACACTCCCCGTGGAAAGGACCCTGAGGTTTAGGGTTTAGGGGTTTAGGGGTTTAGGGTTCCTGGGTTTAGGGTTTAGGGGTTTAGGGGTTTAGGGTTCCTGGGTTTAGGGTTGAGGGGTTTAGGGGTTTAGGGTTCCTGGGTTTAGGGTTTACGGATTTAGGGTTCCTGGGTTTAGGGTTTAGGGTTGATGGTTTAGGGAGGGAAAGTGCATGTTTGCTGTTCCCCTGCTAATGATAAAAGTTTGGTTTAGGGTTTAGGGTGTAAGGGTTTAGGGTTCGGGGTTTAGGGTTTTAGGTATTGGAGGGCTGGGTATGTTACCTTTGCACTTGCCATAGTCCAAAAGGTCAGCGTTTTTGGGCCGAGGAACCCCAGGATACTTTAAGCGTTTAGGCTTTGGGGTTTAGGGCTTCACATGCTTTCGCATTGTGGTCGCCCAAAAACCCATACGTCATAAACTATCCTAAACCCCAAACCCTAAAGTCTAACCCTTTCAACACCCTCAAAAATACACCATCCCCGACCGCATACCGTAAAGCTTCAACCCTGGCTAAACCACAGGTCTTAACCCTTGTGCTGGTGTTGCGACTACGGCTGCCAGGGCCGTAAACGTTCAAACCCTAAACCCTCAATCCCAATTTCTAAACCCTAATCCCTTAATCCTAAGCCCCACACCCTGAACCAAACAATCCTAAATCCTAAGCACCTCCGCCCTAATTAAGCTTCAACCGCTGAACCCTAGGGTGTGGGGCTCAAGGGTTTGCGGGTGAACGAAACTGCATGCGAGCCCGAGCCTAGATTAGGGTTTGGGGTTTGGGGGTTTAGGGTTTAGGGCTTGGGGGGTTTGGGTTTTGGGTTTAGGGATGAGGGTTTAATTAGGGTTTGGCAGGTTCAGGGTTTACGGCTTCAAACTTGGGAGTGACGCTGATGTGGCTTCTTGGGTTGGTTCTTGTCATCACCAGCTCCGAACCCTAAATTGTAAGGCACAAGGGCCCCAGAACCCTAAACTCCTAAGCCGTTCAACTGTAATCCGACATCCGACATCTTGAATCCCATACCCCAACTCCCAAACCCTAAGCTCTAAACCCTAAACCCTTGTACCCCTCATCCTAAACCCCTAAACCCTGAACCCAACTCCCAAATCCTGCACTCTTCCCGAACCTGCGCGAAGGACCTTCATCCAGTTCAACACGCGGCCGCATGTGCACCGCCGACGCTCCAAGTCTGTTTGATTCAGGCCAGGGAATATTCGGGTTAGGGTTTAGGGTTCAGAGTTTGCCTTCAGGGTTTGTCCATAGGATGTGAGGGTTTGGGTTCAGGATTCCTCCATGGTATGTTAGAGCTTATAGGGTTTAGGGTTTGGGGTTTCGGGTTGCAGAGCAAAACTCCATCATGGGCAACAATTCTTCACGCTTGAACCAACCCCACAAAAAATCCTCGGCTAAGCAGTACAGGATTTTGAGATCTACTTTATATAGCCACCCTGGCATTCAACCCTAAACCCGAAACCCTGTACAACCCTAAATCCTAAACCTCAACCCTAAACCCCAAACCTATTCAGCCCTGAGCCCCAAACTCTATTCAGTCCTAAATCCTAAACCCTAAACCCGAAGCCCTCTTCATCCCCAAACCCTAAGCCCTCTTCAATCCTAAGCCCTAAGCCCTCTTCAGCCCCAAACCCTAGACCCTACACCCTGGGGCCCCCCCAGCCCTGAAGTAGTCAGCATTGGCCCTGATCGAAATGCGAGGTTCCCGGGCAGAGGTTAATGTATACCCTTCACAAATACATCGCCCCGCCTTCAAAGGGATTATGATGGGATCCGAAGATGAAGAATCTTACAGAGTTTATCAATCAGAAGTCTACATTAATCTGCGTGGAATTTTGGACATCCCATGGCCTGATGCCGTAGGATCACCAACAGAGTATTAATCATCCCTTTTCCAGTTTCCAGCTGTTGGCCAAACCCTAAACCCTAAACCCTAAACCCTGAGCCCTGAGACCTAAATCCTAAACCGTAAACCGTGGCCGTGAACATAGAGCTTTGTCGGCTCTGGGCACTTCAGGCGTCGTAGCGAAGACGGTCGGAGTCAGTTTTTCTAGCCATAGGCAGCCCATGTAGTGAATACGATGCCTTCCTGCTCTTCATGGTCACTTAAACTAGGCTTCTTAACGAGAGCGCAATCCCTGGAGGCTTTTCCGAGATCAGAGTGAATGATGGAGCTCGCGCCAGTCGAGTTCCACCACACATCTCTTTCTGCAGATCTGCGCCAGGGAGCCACTCGGGTCTTTGTCAAAAGCATGCGCGCCTTGTGTGTGACCAAAGGTTTAGGGCTTAGGAGGCTTTGCGTTTGACCAGAAGAACCTCATCCTTTCGGGTATGTGAAGATATACATATGCATGCCCTAGAGCCATTTTGCAGATAGGGATATTCAAGTCTGCACCCTAAACACACAATCCTAAACCCTAAACCCACACCAATGTTGGCAATCTCGAGCCTGAGCAGAGTTTGAATTGGGCTCGCAGTCATGTGCATCTTCTTTAGGGTTGAGGGTAGGGTTTAGGATTTAGGCTTGATCCTTCCTTCCTTCTGCCTTACCTCTTCCGTATCGAGGCATTTCCATCATCATCACTCTTCATTTGCCGACTTTGGCCGTCATTATCGCGTTGTTTCTCTCTGACTTGTAGAAAAATGCCTTGGACCCTACACAGTCTAATTCTGATGATTCCGGTATTTATTCTGCCACCCCTAAACCCCGAACCCTAAACCCTTAACCCCATGTGATGTTCTGCACCCCGAGCCCTCCACAAGAAGACAGTGCACTATAGCATAGCCACCAGCCCCGTTCTAAGCAACTGACCCCATTTTCCCCGAAGGTCCGGAAGCTCTACTCTAAACCACCCCCTAAACCCTAAACCCTTAAACCCCAAACCCTAAACCCTAAACCCTAAACCCTAAACCCCAGGGCAAGAACCCCTCAATCGAGACCTGCCACCCCGAACCCCTCTTTCTGCCTCCTACCGGCCGCGCGCCGAAAGAGACAGGAACAAGATCCGAGTTTCGAGGCTATAGGGGCCAGAAGAATCAGCAAAAAAATCGCACTGTTCCGCCTTGAGGTTCCGGGATATAGGTGTTGCGCCTTAAAACCCTAGCCCTAAACCCTAAACCCTCAACCCTGTTCTAATTTTTCCGGCCCCTATACTTCCGGGACCAGCTTTGCAGGGGTGTCCTTGTGCCGAAGAGAAGAGCTCTCGGTGTAAACTTGGTTAGGAGTGTGGGGTTTGAGGGTTGGGGGCATGGGGTTTGGGGTTTAAAGCATCGGGTTTAGGGATTCAATACCTGAATCCTAAGCCCTAAACCCTAAACCCAAAACATCATTAAACCCTAAACCCTAAACCCCAAACGGGGGGTTGGGGATCAAGCGTCAGGGTTCAGCGAAGTCTGGGGCTTCGCTTTTGCATTCTTCCGTCCGAGTCAAGGGCTTGAGATTGGGTTTCGGGCTTTGCAGCTTGGGGGAGGGGGTTTAGGGTTTAGGGTTTAGGCTCTAGGGTTTAGGGTCTAGGGTTTATGGGATAGTGTAGAGTGTAGCTGCCCCGAAACCTAAACCGAAGGCCCTGTGAAGCTGGTGACGTGAATTAGGTTCTGTGCCCCCCAGATTTGATTTTGAAGTGTCTGGTCACTCGCAGTCCTGTCGCCTGCGTCTTGGGCTTTGGTTGAACCCAAGCGAAATCATGATTGCTGTCTTGACCCCAAAACCTTATCCCTAAACCCTAAGCCTAAACCCTAAACCCTAAACCCCCAAAGCCTATTCCGTGAAATGCCGGAGCCGAAAGCCCAAGGCCGTAAATCAGGTTGCTCCACGTGACCCAAACGCTTGGCTGCCACCAGTCCGACGTACTCGGCTGGCGCCATATGTTTGAATGCTCCCTGCGCTTAACGCGTTTTAAGGGCAAGGGGGCAGCCATAGCAACCGTCAATCTATCGACAGCAGCAGCGGCAGCTTCCACTGCTACTACTCCCTGTTGCAGGTGGGCCATCCTTTCCTGTAAATGATGAATAATGCCAGAATCTAGACCCCTAAGCCCTAAACCCGTTTTTGTTATTGCATCTTAATCGCATCTTCGTTTCTTCCTTCATGATGGCGACATGCCTGCCCAGAACCCCCAAGCCTCAAATCTAAATCGCTGCTGACACTGCCATCGTCACATTTTGATGTTTTATGGTCGTCAAGTCTTCAACTGTACCTGAAGGGTGTCGGGGTTTAGGTAGGTTTAGGGTTATAGGTTTTTCGGGGCTTCATTTTGAACTCGTTCTCTCTCCAAACCCTAAACCCTAAACCCTAAACTCTAAACCCTTGAGCCCTGCACTAAGCTACGGCTGTCTCGGCAGTTTCAAGAAAGCGGCCCGTGATGACGGTCGCGTCGCTTCTAGGACTTTGAGTTGCGCGAGCATGGCCCCTCTTAGGGTTTCGGGTTCAGGGTCTAGGGTTTCAGGGTTTAGGGTTTAGGGTTCAGGGTTTAGGGTTTCAGGGTTTAGAGTTTAGGGTTATAGGTTTTTAGGGTTTAGGGTTCAGGGTTGCTGACGAGTCTGACACAGTTGTTAAGAGACGGTTTATGGAAACCCTTGAGTTTCAGGTTTTCCAAGATTTATAAGGGTTTAGAGTTTAGGGATCAGGGGTCTTCGTTCCAGGGGTTCCTCGTAGGTTGATGTTGGGAGGCTCAGGGTTAGGGCTCTCGGGTTTTCCGGTGTAGGGCTGTAGGGGTTAAGGGATTTTTAGGCTCTCCGGATTACTGTGTAGAGTTTGAGTTTTATGGTTCAGCGTTTTGTGTTTAGAGTTTCAGCGTTGGGGTTAGCAAAGGCTGAGCCTGAGCCTACACCTTCCAGACGACATGGGGACAAAAATCTTAAACCATGGGGGCATGTTCGGCTTCTATCGTAGATCTCGGAGTCTCCGAATGTTTTTGTACGCGAACTTCGAAGGGTCTGCGCATGTCTAAGAAGCCGAGTGCACGGGCCTGCCTGCTTGCTGGAGTTTCGATCTCAAGTTGGTGGCGAGTTTCGTTAGGGTTCTGCGGGTATAGTATTGCAAGATAGTTACAATAAGGAACCCCAAAATTTCATTGGTTAGTGGTTTAGTCCCCTTTAATTGAAAAATATTGGGCTCAGGGTTTAAAGTCGGACCGGGTCTTGCTAACTTAACTTAGGCAATAAGGGTTCAGGGTTTAGGGTTTAGGGCAAGTTTGGAGTCTCTATTCGGCAACACTAACAAAAACAGTAAATCCTGAACCCTAAACCCTAAACCCTACCTGGAGGCTCGGAGGACTTAGTAAGTAGGTAATGAGTAGAGTTATAAAGTCCGATTTGCTAAGTCCCCCCGACCCCCCAAGTAAACTCCTAAACCCCTAAACCCTAAACCCTAAAGCCCTGGATGGCCCGGCCTAGATTTCGATGGCCCCCAGAGTCGCGCCTAAAACAAGCGTAGATGTGGGGAAGGTTCTGGGTTTAGGGTTTAGGGGTTGGGGTTTAGGGGTTTAGGGATTTAGGGTTTAGGGTTTGGGGTTTAGGGGTTTAGGGTTCAGGGTTAAGGGTGTGAGGATCAAAACCCTGAACCCTAAACCCTAAACCTTAAAAAGGTTCAAGGTTCGGGGTTGGGACCTTAAGGTGTTTGAGGGTTCATTGACATAAAGCGCGGTTTTTAGGTACAGTATCTTCTTTGAGGCTTTCTTACAGATTTGCGTCAGTAAACATTAAAACTCTTCCTAAACTCTAAACCCCAAACTTTATGGGTTCAAGTTTCGAACGGGACAGCCCTGAATTTTCGGATCTCGAGTCGGGTCGTGGGAGTGTAGAGGTTTGGCTTTAGGGGTGTAGGGTTCTTTCCCGGAGCCTTCTGATTCTGGGAATAGCTGCTCAGTGATTTGCTAAGGAGCCCGCACGAGAGTGCCGGCAGTACCCAAACCCTAAACCCTAAACCCTAAAGCCCTAAACCCTGAACCCTAAACCCTAAACCCTAAACCCTAAAGCCCTAAGCCCTAAACCCCTAAACAACAGGTGCTGCGTAGGAAACCTGGCAATCGAGCAGGCCGAACGACTTTCTCTGGCTCTTGGTAGGGTTCCCTTTGCACGGGGCGGAAGGCGACAGACAAAGATCAGATGCTTCTGAGAACAGGGTGCGAGAGGCTTCTTCCTGAAACCCTTGCGCATTGCAGACAGCATGCCTCAGACAGAATGGTTCAACTGTTTGTCAAAGTGTACTCCACCATCCAACTTTTTGCGCACACCTCCCTCATGATAGAAGCACATCCTAAGGGTCCAACTACCTAGTGATCATATACTCTCCCAGGTCTTAACCTAGATAGCTACTATCCGCAACCAAGGCCTAAACCCTAACCCTAAACCCCGGCCTCTGGGCCTGTCGACTCTAGACTCTGCAGACGGAAAAAGGCGCTAAAAAAAGCAACAGGAAACCCTCAACCCTACAAGCCCTAAAGCCCTAAGCCCGAAAGCC
>CAJNJA010015164.1:0-37388 GCA_905231915.1 Symbiodinium necroappetens | reverse complement strand
AGAGCGCTGCAGCCGAAAAACATGCATTTTGTCAAAGACACGTTAACAAGCAGAAAAAGCAAGAGGCCAGCAGGTGAAGAACATTGTGTCGATTGCTTGATCCCTTCCCACTGTTGGCAGTAGTTTCGTTGCGTGCAGCGTACCCTGGTTGCTGCACGTGTTTGGGTGCTTAAGAAATGCTGTCAAAAACGAAAAGAAGTGAGTCCCTGCACAGACGGGCTAGGGCCCCACACAGACAGAATCCGCTCTCTGTTCGCATCTTTACTGCACAAGCCGCAAACGGCACGGTGGTGCTTGAGAAACACCTGAGGAACTTATGCTGCTACATTGCTTGTCTGGGTTGGCATCTGTTCTGATCGAGTTTCGCCGGGTGGTAGGTATCGAACATTGGCTGATGGTTTACTGCGGCTCAAACAGTCGCAGGCAGCAGGGTCTGCACCTGCTCCCCCACGCCCCTCGGAGATTGGCCACCCGTCACAGTTTGGAAGATGTGGGAAGGTACGTTCGAATTCACCTTCGTCACTCCCACAGCTCTGAGTTACACAATAACACCACAGCTTCCTGGATTCCTGGAATGCAACGAAACCTCGTGGGACACGCTTCGCCGCTTCGACCTGTAAGTCTGCCTGGCTTCGCTCAAGTGGTACAGAAGAAAAACGGTCCACCCGCTTCTGTCAGGAGCTTGATGCTGTCGTCCTACATCTCGTCCATGTCCTTCCTGTTTCAAGCTTCTCCAGAAAGACACGCCTGTAAGAATCCTAGGTGTCCGGTGAGCGGAGGCGCTTCGGGCGTCCCACTGCTGCCTGTTGCTGCGCCAACAACACCCCCATCGGGCTGATGACGCACTCGAGCTGATTGGTCGCAGACAGAAGCTTGGAGTGATCGCATTTTCGCATTCCAGACGAATGGCCTTTCACATACTAGTAAGGCCCCGCTAGCACCAATTCATCTCTGGCAAGGATACGTACTTGCGGCAAGCTGAACTGAATCGTAGGCTTGGGGAGATAAGAGCGTTGTCAGAAAGTTTAAAATGCCATCTCTGCTCCAAACGTTTTCTGGGATTGCTGGCAACATATTCCGATCATATTGCGACTCGTGCATTACTTGGTAAACGACGTTGGGTAGACCTGCAGACAAATCGCTTGCGGGAGATTCCTGTATGTAAGAAAACATACTTGATTCGCATGCTGAGTCCCTAAAGACTCAATACGTAACCGAATGGCACAGAAGGAAGATAACAGAACGGAACAGAGTAAGAATACAATGCTCTACCATCTGCAGGAAGGGAGTCCGCCAAAAGAAAGGAACAGCACAGGGCATGCAACTTCTCGATCTTGCTTTTGGCGGCGAGCCGGGTTCCCCGAAAAACAGGGAATGTCGAATTGTACTCTAGTGCTGCGGTCAGCCGCAGCAAAGTCAAAAAGTCAGCACTCACAAGGCTTGGCTAGTCTGTTTGTGCAGATAGCTCCAAACTTTGGTCTTAAAATGTCGTGGGACCAGCTCTACTCTGCACCTCGGGGGGGGGGGGGGGAAGGTTGCCCCAATATGCTAGGTACAACTTTCTTCCACATGCAACTTGTCCCACCTAGCAGCTCATGTCCACTTCGAGGGACGACTGCGTCCTTGCGTCCTAGGATCGCTCGCTGTGGAGAGCTATACAGGCCGGGTCCACCGGTTTAGTGAAGAGCCCTTCAACAGTCTCCGTTCTTCGAAGGTTGACCCGGCATCATGCTCCACATGAAGCGTCGAAGGAGCGCAGGAGGCTCTGGCGACGGACCTCAGCTGAGTGTCAGAGCGCAGCCAAACCACCCGGTCCAAAGCAACTTGTTTCAAGATGGCGCTGCGTGCGGTGCTCCGCAGGGCTGAGCTCCCGGCCATGAGCCTAAAATCTCCGCGCTGCCAGCCGCGGCCCCGAAGTGACGAAGCTCCGACGAAGCTCCGATGGAGAGTTCCCGCGGGCTCTGTTTGTTCTTGCTTTCCTCGACGTGAGAGCTTGGGCTCTGACATACCTACGGGGCTGGCGTCAAGCATCAGCCGCGGCCGGTCAGTGGGATCCCACAGGGAAGGAATGCCAACGAGCCTGAGAGCTGGAAGTTAGCGTGGTCTGGATTCTGTTCCTTTCCTGCAGCGTGGCCGACGTGGCCGGTCCACTTGTGTGGACGCTGGACATAATGATGTGATGTGGCATCCACGGGCAAACGGATGCAGCATCATCCAGTACAACTCACTCGAATTTCGGCTGAAGACCTTATCCTAACAAATCCTCGTCGTTGTTAGACATGGCCGCCTGGATGAATGAACGCGACGGGGCCTACTTGGACCGACATGTTCAAAAAGTCACGAATGTCAGTCGGGAGCTCTCAACCCCTGCTTTTGGCAGGAAGTGTTGGTAACTGATAATTGTGCTGCTGTTAGACTCGGCAATATCCCACATCTCGTTGTCGTTGACAAGTATGGTGTCACATACAGCGACTGCCCAGGTTGGCTGAGAAATCTTTTGCAAGTCGGACAAAAACGCTGATGGCTACCAGCGATCTCCAAGTTTGTGTTACAACAGTCCGGTGGAGTATCTCAGTCAGGGTGGTAGGAACAAACGAAAAACTTGGAGCATGATCCCGTTTCGGCAGCCCGACACATAGATACACTCTTCATGTGCAAAATCGATAATGAGTGCCGCTCCAGCAAAGCCGTCAGATGTGCTTATCCTGTGCACACTAGCCTGGTGTTAACACTTCCGCTGGAGCGAACGAAGCGGCCGCAGCTTCGTGTCAGAAGCTTGTTACGCTGTGACCCTCGGGCTGCTCAGGGCAGCATGCAGAGGGCCGTTCGGCTTGCGGCCTCTCAGACGCCGCCACAGATGAAAGTCCCGTGGCCGTGCCTTGCAGATGCCGGGTGTAACATTGAGGCTGTGCTGTCTGGGAAGCTTCACTGGCAGCTCCACAGTGACCAACTCCCTCGTGACATAGATCCCGGAGCATGGCGAAGCTGCACTGGTTGCAATTCAGGTGCAGAGGCACGTGATGACCTTTAGGAAAATGGATGCGAGCCTGCAAGACAGCACGTCCATGTGATTCTTTAAGTTAAGACTTGCCCAAGCAATCAGCAGTTTATTGTAGATGTACGTGCTGACCAGATGCAAGTGAGGACGCAACACCGTCTCTGGCCAAACGCAAACCGAACGGAGCAAGTGTGAGATCAATGAAAGTGCCTGCTCCTGCATGGTCTTCGAGTCCAGGACGACGCAGAAGGTATCACCGGTGGGCCTTCAGCTTCTGCACATGTGGAAACTGCATGGTTTGCCTGATGCCGAGCTTGCCCAGTGTTTTTTCGCAGGTCAGTGCAACACTGATATCTGACACTCCTCGTTCTCTGAGGCAATAGCTGGTCCCGAACGAAGCTGAGAATTGCACCTGTCCGATAAGCCCGCTTGAGTGCTTGCTTCTTTTCTGCATGCCGTCTTCAAAACGAAGGCAATGAGAAAGCTTCATCGACGAACGACATGTAAATGGAGCTGCAACCTGCATCCTCCTCGTTGCTGTATGGCTCCGGCCTCGGTGCGGAGCCAAAGCTTTGTTACAGCTCTACTTCTGTTGTTGATCTCCCGACGACGCCCTGCTCTGAGGCTGCAGCACAAACACTGGCTGCCAAGGCAGCTCACGGGACACGTCTTGACCTTCCCACCTCGGTGCATGGACTTTGGCTACAATGAGGTGGTACAAGGTGGCAGGCTGGGCTGTTCCACGGCCGAAACCGCATACGGCGAACCGCCAGGGCGAACCGCCGAGAACTTCTCGCCCGTCTTACCGGATAGGTGACTACACCGCACCGACAAACTGCCACTTGCAATCCTTGCACTTCATCAGACTTGTCACGGCGCTCCAAGTTTATGTTCAACATCAGGTGAATATCTCAAGCTTGCAAACTCAAACCCAGCTTCCTTCCTCTCAGTTCGACTTCTGGTCGCAAGCAACACATGCCATTTGTTCCATGATTCTCAGATACCAGTGATGTCTGGGATTTCTGGAAGGAGGGGAGGAGTGATTGCCTGACTGCCTAATAGGGTGCCGCATTGTCTCTCCTGCTCCTGCTATCTCCCGTTCATGACTGCATTGCCCACGTAGAATGCCTGCATTCTACCTTTCACTCTCCGCACTTGTGAGGATGAACCTTGAACGGGCACGGATGGCGGCTAGCAGCAAAGGCATCTCTCCAATCAATGAATCATTCTCCAACAAAACATCGCCACACCGAAGATTCGAAGACTTAATTACTGGTCTTTGGGGAATCAAGGTGGTGGACGGCAGCACAGGCCCTGGCTTCCAAACTTCCTGGCTGTCGTGGTCCTGCTTCGTCAGGCGAAGCCTGAGAAAGATCAAAGGAACGAAGCGCCGGTGCGGCATTCTGTGGCGCATGACGTGCTCCGAGTCATTAGGCAACAACGGCTCGGGCCATGTGCAGGATGACTTTCATCTCTCTCAGCATCCGACATGCCGTTGTCATCAATGACGCCCCAGCTGTACTTGTGCCGGATACCATCGACCTTCACAGCATAACACAGGCCACAGCTCCTTCACCAGCAATCCCGCCACAGTTACGCAGCAACCTTGGGGTTGATCTTCGGCTCGTCGAAGCAATTGTCCGGCCAGCCGGTGCAGGTGCACTCTCCTGTCCTCATAGCTTAGACAGGACTCAGAAAGAGAGATGGGCAGAGCGAGGACTGAGGTGAGCCTGATGTTCATGGCGAACCGTCGGACCTGACGTGCATGCCATACAAACTCCACATGTTCTGATGTCTGAGTCTGCCGGTTGCAGCTTTCCGGACGATGCAAAACAATCTGGGTCTGCGCTTCACAAACAATTCTGCCAGAGCGTTGCTCCCAGTACTACCGCTGCTACAGACCCTGTCGGGGCAGCCCAACACCCGGAGGCCTCTCCACCACCACCTCGCCAATCCTCGACATCACCAGATCTCGCCTGCGATAAGGGGCAGCGAACCCTGAAGTCAAGAAGCCCGGGGTGAAATGCATAAATCGTTTTCCCCTTGGCCTGTCGCAGAGGGAAGCCAACAGGCCTCAGCCGACAGCTGAGGAACTGCCAGCTTAAATTCCAAGAGAATGCTAAAACATGCATGAAGCTGAGATGGTCTTGTCTTGAGAGCGCAACGGCTCATTGTAGCAAACGACGTCGAGGTTGACGATCTCGTCCTCACATCGAACACTCATCGAACATTAGTACTGGTCTTACAGACGAAGCCGGGCTTACTCCCTCTGCAGATTCAACACGCGAAAGCTGGAAGACCACCTTCTGCGCTAGCCCGCCCCCTGCTAACCGGCCAGTGTCACTACCATCCTTTCACCAGTTTGGCTCTGCGATTACATGCGTACGACACGGCCTGAACTGTTGTCTGAGGTTTCGTGCGACTTGAACTGCCACATCTGGTCTTTACACGAAAGCAGTTGCCAGACGTGTCCTCGCCAGATGGTCCACCGGCTTCCTGTCGAGCAGCGGAGGGCCATTGAAACATGACTGAAGACAACATGGAGAAGTGGGGACCTATCAGCCTGTCAGCTGACTCATTTTGCCTCAAAAGAGTTAATGATGTGGAAGAAGAAAAACCTGCCACGACCGAGCAGTAGGCTGCCAGAACACACGCTCAGTGTCGGTGTATTGCAGCTGCGATGCTCTGTGTCTGTCTTGCAACTGCATGCGGATTCGCAAAATGTGACGTGCCGGGGGCACGGATCGGTCTCGAAGGTCTGGGTCTCTTCGCCGGTGATGCGGTTGATGATGCGGATAGTCGTCGGGCCTGCATCTCAGAAAAAAATCGAGCGGAAAAGCGAGGTCTACGCACCGAGCTTGAGGCGCTCTGGTTGCCAAGTGTTGTAGTCGTTGAGATTGCCTTCGTAGACACCTGAGGACATGCCAGGCTCAAAGGTCGGCAAAAGCCCAGGGGCTGTTTTCTCTAAGCGCAGCTAAGCTCTTCAGGCCTCCGGATGATTCAGTCTGAAAGATGCAATTTACCGCATCATCCGAGCAAAGGGCCATTCATCAACCATCTCGCCTCCGCATTGAGCATGCCGTCCTTTGGCGACAAGTGAGGACGGCTCTCTGCCGCTGCTTCCCATGTCATGGCATCTGTAAACATGCTGACAGCCAAGTGGCCACTCATTCACGTCTACACTTCATCTCAGAACAGGCGTTTATCGGTTAAGCTTCCAGCCCAGTTCAACGGGTATGGAATCTGGATCATGACGATGTACTTCTTCGTCAGGGCGATGGTGTGGACAGGGGACGGATACCTTAGTGCCGCCCCTTTGGTGAGAATCTCGGACTGCTCGGCGACGACTGCGGGCAACGAACCGATCCGCTCAGCTTTCCGCTCCGTGGAGATTCGACGAATCAGGCGGCGCTGAACCGGTGCCCCAGGAGTCTTCCTCAAGCTTCCACGGTCCATGGGGACTCTTAGCTGTCTTAGCTGTACTCTGATGTGTGTCGCTCTGGGCTCTTCCGTTTTGCTGAGTCCGGAAAAGTTTGAACAACGCCTTCACCGGGGGACTGACGAGGTATCCGGCATCACGGAGAAGACGACATACCTGCAGCCACGATCACATCGACGAGAACTCGGTCTTGCGGAATGCAACTTTCAACTGCATTGCCGAGATCAGCCAGAACTTCATTGTATCATACAGGTGCTTTGCTTGGAAGGGCACTCCGGCTTGAGGCCCATGTCCTGGAAACTACCGCGGCACTGACGGTACGACGAATAGCTGATGCTTCAGAACGTCTTCCGACAGTGCTTTTATCCAGGCCCGCAAGCAATCCCCCCCTCAGGTCCTCAGGGCTGATGCGGAGCTGGATCGCACATGTCACCCACTCACCTTGCACAGGAGAACATACGTGCAGTGCTTGAACGCCCGTTGTGCACGAACAGCACAAGCGCCAGAAAGCGCCTGTGTCCTTGTCGACATGAGGCCTTGAAGACTTGGTTTGAATCTCACAGCATGCGGAATGAATCACAGCCGGCACTCTGTCTGAGCTTGCAACTCTGCATGGAAGATCAGAGGGCCTCCCTCCACCAACTCATCATCAAAGGGCACCTTTCGGCATGCATGATGCAACTTGGGGTTCTGAACTCCTCAAAACCCGCACACCGACGGCCGCATGCAAACATGACCGTCCTGACACGGACGAGTTGAGAGACGGCGATACACATACGCAACCACTTAGACTTATACATACTTTGTGCATGCACGAAACGACATGGACCGAGGCTATACCATGCAACCGATATCCCGTTCTTGGGCCACTACTGTACAGCAGGAATCTAGAGCATTTCTGACTCCTACTAAGGTAAGTAAAGTCCGGTGTGCTCAAAGCTACAATGCATTCTGCTCCATACGAGAAGCCGTAGTGCCCAGCCTTGCCCAGCGTGTTCATATTGTCCAACTCGAATTCCAGGCAGGCCCTTTGACAGGAGCACAGAGCAAGCGCAACAAGCCTGTGCACTCGAGCTAACATTATCAGAACGTGCAGTAGGTATGAGGATGTATGAGATATGCGCATTAAGCCCCCAGCGATCCAACGGACATGGAAACACACCGCGAGCCGGCGATCTCAGAGAACAGGCCGGGGCTAGGGAACTTCGGTGGCAGCAGGAAAGCAGGCGTCAAGGAGCCTGGGAGATGTGGAGGTTGCCGTTCTCGTTGTTGGGAGGGCTAAAGAGGTACATGAAGCGCTCCCAGAAGTTCTTGAGAGATGGCCTGCAGACCCAGTCAGACAAATCCCTCCTTGCAGAGTGTCGGGCGACCTGGAGCAGGTCTCCCGGACGGCAATGCGGCCGGCCTGGGGAACAGGGCCCAGGGCGAAGATATTTAGGTCTTTGCCACGCTACTCAGCGCCCCTTAGCCTCGCGATGCATGCGATGGTTCCAGGTGTCCAACCACCTCACGACCAGAAAACGTCTCATGGGCTTGATCCGTTGTTACATGTTGAACTGTATGGAACCAAAGCAGTCAGCCTGTTTTTGTACTGGCAATCGCCGTCGCCGCCAATCTTCAGGCGGTACAGCATGGCCTGCGATCCGCTGGGAGGGTCGGACTCAAGATCGCAATGAAGCCCACGAGAGAATTTCAAAGAGCGCACGATTCAACCTGCCAGCTGCAACTGTTCCAACCGTTCACTGCACTCACGGATTTGCACAGGTAGTCCGCAACGGGTCACTTATGCCCGGCTGTGTCACTTCAGAGAACGGTAGGTCAATGCCTCAGCTTAATGCGGCCTGCCCATCAACCCAGTCCACGAACTCATCGTCTCCGAACTCGAATTTCGCTGGCCCTGCGTGCACCTGGGACGCTGGCAGGAAGTGGCGAGGGTGCAATCGTGCAATCTTGAATCTTGAGTCTTTGCGGCGCTGTAAGCGGCCCTTGCGCAGCTCGCGTCACGTTGGTTCCTGAGAGGCACTTTGGCCTGCCAACGTGAAGAGCGGACCACTCACTAGGGTGCCCGAAGGGCAACGACACAAGGACCTAAGCCAGCAGATTGCACCATGATCTGCTTTCTGCATCGAGACTTGGCTGACATCCTTTCAAGGCTTCCGGCATCTTCCGGCTACCAGGAGGAACCTCTGGAAGCGTTCCTGCGTGCGTGGGCTTCGCGAACCTGGGTACAGAGTTGCGAGGAATCACCTACCTTGCGAGCTTCAGGGAGTGCCGGCCTGCGCTTTCGTAAGCGCTTCGATGGCCGGGGCCGCCATCTCCTAAGTGATCACTTGATTGGATTGGGCTACCAGCAACATGCAAGCAGCTCTCTCAGATCCACTCCCACATGACATCTTCTGATCACAGAGCTCTCAGTCCCATGGACCAGTCTAGTTGAGACAAGTCTCCCGACCAAGCCGGCAGAAGTTTGCCCAAACCTATGCAAGAGTAGTTTGAAGGAGTGGCATTCAGGAACTTCAGGCACCCACAAGGCTAGACTGCTGTCCTGGCACGCTTGATCCTCAATGCTACGTCGCTACGTGCCTTCGGCGTGAAGAACTGGTTGACTGTGTGCGTGTTCGGGAAGGCCCCGCATGCGCCACCGTGTGCCCAGTCATGACAGCATTCGCAGCAAATGCCTGAAGGAGAATCTGTGACAAAAGCGCACAAACTGTGCCTTTGTGCTCCTGCCTCCGAGTTCCGCCCTCTTCTGGGTGGGCGTGCTATCCGAGCTGCCGGACGTCTGCGACGAAGTGTAGTCCTGTCAGAAATGTTTGAGACTAGCTGACCTCGAGTCTTCAGCAAGATTCTGCTTTGCCACCGCGACCCTGCACCGGAAAGGTATGAAGGACTGCAGGATTCGAAGCAGGATTTACGCAGGACGTCTGGGAGTGGCAGGCCACAAGTGTCTTTTAATTGAAGGTTGCGAATTATTTTCCCTGCAACTCCTGCCCAGCAGTCATAGGTGCGGAGAGCTCCAGATCTGCATGGGGTGGACAAAGATGGACCTTGGTGCCGCGATGTGCCACGGGCAAAAACCGTGCCTTGTTGGCCTCCCTTGTCGGAACAGGGTGTTGTTACAGTTGTGCGTGAATACGCCGCACAGAACCCAGTTCCAAGCACCTCTGCAGAAGTCTTGCGTTGCACGAATCCAGAAGAGAAGTTCTGAGCCACATGAGTCACACTGAGCCAAAGCATCATAAACTGACTTTGGAGCCGGCGCTCGCAAACAGCGCATTTTGTACGATGAGTCAAAACGACTCTCCAGGAGAATCGATCAAAAGCCGTTTGACAAGACTTTTCTGCCAGATGGCCATCTGGCGCGCTGCAGAAAGCACCGTCCTCTGCGAGGTCACCTCCTGCAAGTGTTAGCAGCAATGTAGCGAATACACCGACAAACTGGACAGAGAATCACGTGCGTTTGGAGATTGTACAAGACATCCCAATTTATTGTCTAACTTGCAGAGGTCAGCAACAATCCCGTCTCCTCAGCCTGCACCAGGGGCTGGACTGCGACCCCGGTTGGGGGGTCCAGAAGGCGCATTCGGACGTGGAAGATCTCGCCGATCTCCTGGAACTTCACCCGCGCTCAGAAAGGTGAATTCACCGACCTTTTATCAACCTCCCGTACAAGTTATAGTATCCTTAAAGTCTCAAATGCCCTCTGCAGCTACCAAATTGCCATTGCAGTCAGAGATTCTCGTTTCTCGCCCATCGCACCCGTGTAAAGGACACCTCACTCCAAGTGGTATTGTCAGGAGCGCAGGACGGGCGATGTCTGACTCAGCACGAACAAGTTTCAGCCAACTGGCCGAGATGAAGGAAATGTTCGCGGCCTTTGGCAAACTCGTCGATCACCTCTTCCAAGTCCCTCCTTGGATCCTGCGATGCTGCGAGATCGACCTCTAAAAACTTGGCCGAAGCTCTACAGATCCCCAGCACGCATGACTTACCGAGCGGTCTCCTCAGCCAGGTAGAAGCTGCAGATTCGCTCCTCAGTTGAACTGCAAAGTTAATGCCCTACCTCCTCCCTCGTACCAACAGCACCCCTTCGAAGACCCAGCCGATGGGCCAAAGCGAACTGCCGAAGGAATGCGGCTTCAGCGAATTCCACACAAGCTCGGATTCACGCAGACAAGCAGCCTTTCGTGCCAGAGCTATCGCTGCGCGAAGATCGATCAGCTCCTAACTGTCATGGCACGCCGCAGGAAAATGAACAGCCTATCGCTGCGTGCGAGTAAGGCTCGCAAGCCGGGTCATCGCCCACGTCAAACGACAAGATCCAGCGGCGCCGGCGCCTCAGGAGTTGAACGAGTCCTCCCAAAGCGAAAACTTGAAGATGCTTGAATCCGTGATTGTCGCAGCCCCAGCCCGCCGGTCCTAGATCTTCGACTGGGCCGCCATCCTCGGCCAGGATGTTGGCCGAATCGTTGCAACGTGACACGACGCAACACACGAGCTTCTTTGCAAAGATTGCGGAAGACCGGACCTTCGCGTGGATGGGGACAAGTCGTGTCCTCTTAGCCAAGACACCGTGAGATAGAGGTACATGGGCGGATTCTCCATGCACTCGTGATGCATGAGGAACCTCGGTGCCGTGAGGACCACCGAAGCTGCGATTTCACGCTGCAGAGTGGATTGAGGATATTGAGGTATATTGAGGTCCTGGCATGTGGATTTGACGGATTACCGGAGATGCAAGGAGCCACGCGAAGCATCGCACGTGGCCGAAGAAGCTGAGGCCGCCTATCAGCAAGCGGTGAAGTTCTTCCGTGCTCAAAGGCCTGCTGCTGTGCGAGGCACGTCTGAAGGTTGTAAAGAGTGGCATAAGCATCCGGTGGCACAGAAAAGCCCTTGCTGTCTCCGGCTTGAAAGTCCTGTCAGCCCTCAACCAACCCTTTCCCAACACCAACCTATGAAAACGCCGATGAAGGCGGATGCGAGGAATCTGAAGATCCAGAAAGGTGTGCACGCTTCCTTGGCAGGAATGCCCCAACAGTTGTCTTGCCGCAAAATCAATCTGGATAAACCTGCCAGCCAAGCATAGCCAAGCGACGACCTCATTCTGGCCAACGCGGTAGGATGAATTCAGGTTGAAGATCAAGCAGAACAAGTAGATACACGACAGCGTCAAGATCTCCGGAAGCCTGTCCACAAACCATCACAGGAAGGAATACAAAGCTGGCGTCAGGGTCCTAGCTGTGAAGCCCGCCTGTCGATCAGGCTGGCCAAGTGCGGCTGCTCTAAGAGCGATGGGTATCCTTGGGAGTCGGTGTTGCCTCCTCTAGTCCAACACCCAAGTTCGTGGCGACGAACAACTTCCCAAACTAATCCAAGCTTGCTCGGCGTTAGCGCGACGAAGCTCAAGCACCGGGGTGCCCCGTCGAGGCCAAATTCGACAACTGTTGCCGGGCGGCGCTTTGATAAACTGTGCCAGTTTTGGCCCATGTCAAACCGGAGCCAGTCACCTTGGGTGAGGTTGAGCATCGCCATCCTGAGTCGGAAGTTGCACTTGCCGAGAAGCGCTTCGGGGTGCCATGGAAAAGCTGCGGACGAGCAGCAGGATTCGCGTGTGCCATTTGTTTATTTGTGTCAACCTCGAAGTCTTTGGCGGGAGCAGCTCGCATCTTGATCTCTTTCTGAGCCACCGGCACGAATCCATCCTCAGCTGATCCCAGCCGCTACCAGTACCAGTAGGATGACGAGACTGTGCTATCACCCTTGCACATGCTTGGCTCGTCGTCGCGTAGCAACACAGACAATCAAACAGACGAGTCTCAATGGCCGCGCAGCTCAAGGTCATGCACTTCGACAGAGTCATCCATTGCGGGCTTCGAAGGTACTTTGTCCTGGTCGGTCTTGGATGCACAACGCATCAGAGCTGCAAAGATCTTACAACACACCCGAAGAGCGCGGCACTCCTTTCGCATCCCATCGCATGCTGCGATAACGACTTGGATGACATGTACTGGGAAGGCAAAACACAAGATCATGCCACTGGAGTGTCGCTGAGTGATACTTCGAATTGCTCCAGAAGAACATACTCTGCAAGTGAATGGCAAAAAGGCAATGAGGCTCTTCATCTTGAGGTCGTTGGTACTCATTGAGTGTCGCACCTCGATGACAGCCCAAGACATGCGTTCAGCATGCGAAATAAAAGGCTTGGTGGTTTACCGCCTGCCATCGGGGTGACAGGCAAGTGTTCCACAAATTAATTGCATTTGTCCTCCAAGGCGCCAAACAACAGTATCGGAGACCATGGGCATTTGGCCACCTGTGGCAGAAGCAAAGGATGTTAGGGCAGTTGGGCTTAAATAAGGCTCGGCAAGTGACTGGCAGCCCTGGCAGTCTCTCATCGACAAGCGATGCCGTCGCACTCATCACACCCTTTCCCTCGAACACACAGACACACAGAGAAAGAGGCAGACAGAGACAGACTAGGCGGCCTTCTGGGTGGAAACATCTTTGCCACCACAATAGAAGGCACGCTGCAGAGACCTCTGCAAAAGAGTAGCCGCTTTACTGTACCGGCTGCGAAAATCGCCATCTCGCGTGATGAGGTGCGATGGTCTCACCGTGCCGGACTCAGCCCAGAACACACGAAAATAGATGTGGACGAAGCGGTGAAAGAAGTTGAAGCCGGGCAAGGCTACCTCATTGGAATCATTCGTCCTCCATACAAGCCAAGTCTCTATTCTGTGCCACGACCGGAAAGGGTGACAGGCAAGACACAATCGCCAAAGTCAGGAAAAGGCCCGTGAAGCAATTCCAGGCTTTGTCAGAATATTGCCCGAAGATTTCCGTCCCGAAGAGCGGCGTAAACAGAGGCTGCAAGCAGGTGGATTTGTACAAGACACTCAGCACATGAAAGTCAACCCAATTCGGCACAAAGCAGACCGCCTGGTGCGTTACAGGTCCGAAGATACGCCACTGGAGCAGAAATGTTGTTGGCCAGATAAACCAGAGAGGCAGCAGCACAACCAGGAAGACCTGAGAAAGTCACTCTAAGCTACAAGAAGAATGGATCGTCGGAGCTTTCGATCCGAGCGGCACGCAGGACACCACCCCAACCCAGCGCTTTGAAGCTCAAGGCCACGAGGCCGAAGAGCACCGTAATGAGGAAGAACAGCAAGATAAAAGGCACACGCCTTTCCTGCAAAGCTGCAAACATTCCTTCAAAGAATTGGATTGCACCTGCTCTGCTTTTGACGAGCTTTCACAAGGCTTTAGCAAGAATGTCAGTTCATGGATGGCAGTCGGTGCACGCATGGCTCATGTGTGACCGGGGCCTCACCGAAATTTGGATCACCTGTCCCACATGCAGAATTGCAAGCTGCATCAAGAGGCTCGGCCTGACTCGTTGGCTACTGGCCCGCTACACATGGCTAGATGCAATGAAGCCGGCCTTCAACTGCGCTGGAGTTGAAATAGAAAGGTAACACTTCCTGCAACTGCAGTGCAGGTGAATGCAATCAGTTTCGTCGGTACTCCCCACTGACTGCGGATTAACGACACTTCGATGACACTGCGAAACCAGCTTTGCGGCTGCCCAAAGCCACGGAAACATGCTACCAGCACCCTGAAACTCCTCGATGCGCTCTATCGTGTCGAGTCTGAAATCATGGAGATCTCAGCTGCGCAGAGACATCTGGAAGGGGGTTACCTTCACTACAGTCTCTACTAGCAAAAAGCCGAAGTCTGACGAGAGGCGCTGCTGCCCTGGCCAGTGTGCAGCTTTCGGCCACACGCCAGAACACAGGCCATCTGCACAGGAAAACAGACATGGAAGCGATCCCGATCACGAGACGGATGACAACGGTCCAGAAAAGCACGCGCTTGAGTTCAAGAATAGTGCTGGCCGTGCTGGAGTCACTGCAGTAACACGGACTGAAATCATTCGCAGTGTTTGGAAGGACATCTGCTTCAAGTGGACCGCTTGGCGCTGTGCTTCAAGGATGCCAAGGTCTTGCAAACGATGTTGGCAAGCCAGACAACTGAAGCAAAATCTACCGACAAGCGGCACACGTTTGACAAGCTTCTGTCGTAAGTCCACGTCCAGCAGTTTCTCTCTCGAAGTTCCCTTAAACAGCTTTCTCTCATGCCACAAGACAGAACTGCAAAGGCCGCAGAACGCCGGTGTCCATGGCCTCCTTGTGTTCTGTTGACTTGCCTCCAGTAATCCAGGCAAACATTTGCGCCGTCCGAGGCCCGTAGCCTCACGAAGCGTCCCACGGCAACTGCACGGCTACGCCAAAGACAGAACGAACAGTGTAGGAAGCTTTCACACTCATTAACTCCCATGCGACTCCCATCACCGATGCTGGCATGGCGAGGGGCTCGCCATAGTCCCACCACTCCTCGAAGAATCTGGGGCATCACTACCGGTGACTGGCCGACCGCCAGAATCTGTAGAAAAAGCCGTCTTGTGGCGGAGTTGGCGGCCAAGTGTCAGCTGTGTAGACCAACAAGACGGTGGCCAGAATCAGCAACAGCATGACCTTGCGGATTGACCCTGAGGTAGGCTTCTGCAACTTTGCATAAACAAGGATGTGTGAAGTAGCGTTGATAGAAACTTAGAAGTTGCTCAGCATCCTGAGATGTCAATCAACTGAGCCAATGACCAGCCATCGACTGCTGAGGTTGACGCACGATCGCCAGTAAAGGTATCTCCTGTTGATTTCGGAAGTCTCGGAACGCTACGGCAGAGTGCAAGACAAATGCCACGATAGTCTGATCACATTTCATGTGGTTTACCTGCAACTGTTCTTGTTCTTGAGGCCTTGCAAAGCCCTTGCCTTGTCGGCCGCCGCCCCTCTAAATGGGTGCACTTGTAGACGAATGCCTGGAGTCCAGGAACATGTAATGGCACTCACAATTTTACCCGTGGTCTCTCATTGTCTCTCATCTCAAAGAGCAGACTTAGAATTTATTAGGCCTAGGAGACTCCTCCCAGTCTCCCGCTTGTAGCGCGAGCAAGCTGCGAGCACCACCAGTGCCAGGACGAAGCAGCCGATCACATAGCCACTCACGGCCCTCCAGTGACAAATCCAAGGTTGAAACCAAGGCCGTGGGCAAATTTGCTTCAGCACCCGACCCGGAGAGCTGGATCAGGTCCGCTACCGAACACTTTCTTTTGGTGCTCGGCGGGATGCAGAAGCAGTGTCCTCGATGTCAGACCCGACACCCAAACCACACATCCATGCATTGGGAACAGTTGCACTTTCTGAGCCCGCAACGCAGCGTTCCACCCCAGTACGCCTGGAACTACGGCCAAGAGCTGTCTGCACTTTCAAGCGTTGCGGCCCCAGCCTCTATGAGCAAAGAGACGGGCACTACATAAAAGACCTGTGCTCCAGCAGAATGGAGGCTTGAGAAGAGCCCACCGCAACAGTCACGAGTTCTTCTAGATGTAGTGTTGAAAAGCAAGCACGGCAACTAGGACTGCGCTGATTGCTTCATTCTCGCGATGAAAAACTCGAGCTGGTCGCCCGTCGGCATCGAGCTTGTTGCCACTCACTACTTGAAATGCCATGCCGTATGCCCGTTTATCCCGTTTTGACCGTGCACAACCCCCCTCCCCCCCTCCGCGCCCCGCGCCACCTGTACGCCCGGAGCGCAAGGATATCAGAACGAAGGGTTGTCGGAGGGGCACCAACACCTGGTGCCTGATGTCGTGTGACACGGACGACGTACACCCCACCGGTTTCACAATTAGAGTATAATTAAAGCAGTCTTTCTGCGGCCAGAGCAGCACAAAAGATCACTGGAGCAGCGACGAGAACTCCCAGCACGACCAGGGCCATGAGTGGTAGGTCCAGGATTCTGGGAACTGAAGACGAGTCATCTTCCGGTGCCTAGTGCAGGATGCAGGAGACATCCTTCACTGCCCCAGTTTACTGCACACGCTTGGGCGCGCACCTTCCAAAGATTGTTGAAAGATACCAGGTAGCCTGCATTTCGCTGGCTGCGCTCGATGAACTCCGCGACAACCTCCTGGTTTTGCATCTTGCGAGGTATGCAGGACAATGGAGACTTCCTCAAGTCTTAGTCTTTGACCTTCGGCCGAGTTGCTCTGTACCAGGTATCAGTTGCCGCGGCATCCTTGCCATCCTCGGGCTGCCGGCCCACCAGGAAAGAGGCGAAGCCGGAAGCCGCGATGGAGCCTCCAGGCAGACGGGCTATGGTCGGCGTCTGGCGCTGGGGCTCCGTTACCGACTGCAGCGTCTTGGACATGCAGTTGGATGATCACAAGACACGTGTCCTGCCTCCCGACACAGAGGACAGGTGCGTTACGTGCCGTAGACGGCCTACCTGAAAAGGGCGATTGCTTCGCGAACTTGCCTACACGGAACAACATACACAAACCAAGTGGCAAGATACAACAGAACATGAACCTACTGCATTGCGAAAAGCCTCGGCGAGCGCCCACAGCGCCCCGGTGCAGAAGGCCCCTGACGAAGGAGACTTCGCCGATTTCGCGACATACATGTGGAGAGAGCTACAAACCCAAGTCTAAGTCGGTGACCTGAGCGTACGCCACCACCACCGAAGGCCACGGCAAAGTCCTGGCACTGCGAGTAGAACTGAAGCGAGAAATGCACATGGCCAATCGTGGCCATGTGCAGCGAGCTGGTACGAGTATCTTGCCAGGTCTCCTCAAGGCCGCGTTCCCGCTCCGAAGACAGAATCTGCCCTGCACCTGCATGGGCTCTTGGGAAGCCGAACATGTCGCAGAAAGTCTGTCAATCACCTGGAACTCCACGCTCTCGCCGTGGCCGTAGCACTTCCTGCCGGGTGCGGCTTCGAGATGTTTCGGCTCCTCACTCTCAGAAATGCACAAGCCTCCTCCTGTTCCAGAACATCCGTCTCTTCCAGGCAACGGCCCTGGATCCCTGGTGAAGAGTCTTCCAAGTCCTCCGAAGGGAATTGGCTCCAGAATGCTCCAGTCTTCCGTGAGCACAAATAGCCGAGTGCGCTCCTCTTCATCTGTCGTTTCGCTCAGCATGTTGACGCCGGAGCGTGAGGCTGGAAGACGCAAGGGCTGCAGATTCGCTGGTCGGCTAGGCATGTACCATTTTTAACAATTTTTTGCAATTCTCTAGTAACTCTATAGGCCTATAGGCTGACGCAGCGTAGGCAATGAATTAGAGCGCTGTGTGCTTACTTGCAGGCCTGGCTCAAATGCTGCGGCATATTTCCTAGGATCAACCTGACAGGCAATCTGCTCCAGTCCAGCACAGAAAGGCATTCGCCATGCTTATCGATTCAGGCTTCGAGCAAGCTGCTAATATTTGCTAACTTCCAACAAAGGATCTCCACCCAGCACTTGTACCACAAGGGGCCGTGGCCAAGTGACCGCGGAGCCACGCGGGGATATGGCCCTCGACACGCAGACCATCCACCTGGCACGACTTTGCATATGTGTTCGATCTCTTTCCTTTCGCGTGTATCGGCGGACGGGATGGGCTGCAACGACCCCCGTCTAAACTTCTGTAGCAATTCATGAAGGGAATTTCCCCACCTCCAGCTCCTCCTCAGCAGACTGCAGCCAGTTCTTGAAGTCGATGCCCACCTGATACCTGCGCACGCTCTACTTGCCTGTACTTCGTCCTACGCCGGAGGCGCAACGGAGCCAGAGCCTTCACTTCCAGGAACTTCTCAGGTCTCCCATTATTTCAGCCAAGGCACGTGCCCTGTGGGCCTGCGGAAGGATCGATACTTGTCACCTGGGCGGTGACCGTCGGTGACCGTCTCGGCCGAACCGGCCCCCTGTGGCAACCCAAGCCCGGCACCAGCTTCTCAGTGACTGCGGACCTGACCGACATATTTCACACGGACTGCTTCCAATGAACCTCCCGTTGAAGCTGCCTGCTAGTCTTCGGCTGGCGGGCAGCCTCACTTCGCTCACCAACTGCTCGGCGGCCAAGCCTCCGCAACATGTACCGGCCACAGGGCAAGTGCACAAGGCTAGCAGGATTGCTAGCCACGAACTGGCGCTTCCGACGCCGCGGACGCGGCCTGCTTTGGCGCCGGTTGGCGGCCACCGCCGTCGCAGCAGCCGCAACACCCAAGGCCGGAGCCCAGTTCGCGGAATTGGAAGCCGCGCCTGCGTGGGGGCGGCAATGAGCCTTGAACCGAGCGGTGCCTTTTAAGTGTGCCTTTTCTCACTGACGTGCCAATCCAATGCCCCGTTTCTTTCAGAGGCTGATCACACACCTTCTCCCGCTCTCGCTCTATCTCTCTCCGGAGCCACATCTTCATAACGCTGTCAAAGTGCATAAATTCCAACAGTGGGACTATGAAGTTGCGACTCCAAGAGAGGCGTTTGTACACGCGCGTGTTGTTTTGACCTAGGCATATGGGGTTGAAGAGAAACTGTAAGGTGACAAAATGGTGCTCTTGTCTGTAAGCTTGAGATGCATGGCCTCTAAACAACACGCATTCTTACAGGACCTGGGTCGAAAGGCAATCTGCGAACTTTGCCAGAGCCCGAAGAATTAGTTGCATTCTCATTGCACCGCCCTGGAATAGGTGCCGTGCATCTGTGGAGGATCCGACCCCTCTGGTGACAACGTTGCTTGAGGTTTGTAGTTTTCTGAAGCCGCTCGGATGGCAGCTTGCGCACTCCAATCGCCCAGCGCCTCGAAGTCAGACGCAAAAGCTCACAACGAAGAGTTCTCTCTGATGCCGCACGAAACATAGCAAGGCGACAGAAGAGAACAAAACGAGATATGAAAAGAGACGACGAATGAAGAGGGAGAATTGTCTTGACATGCACGAACCTGATTGCATTTACCACTTCAAACACTGAAATCCAAGAGCGGTCTTAAGGTGAACTGCAACTGTTCCGACAAGCGGGACAATGGCAAACCTTCTCAGTAGCATGTGCTGCCCTCGTGTTGGAGAAAGACACATGAGAGGCTTTGTACAGACATCGATTTGGAACTGAGGGCTCAGCCCAGATCAGCAGCCCACCGACCATGCAGCCAGAACCGACAATTTGCGCCGTCCTCTCCAGCTGGCGCAGGCCCTGACAGAAGCTTACAAGTAATTTGGGACATCAAAGGAGGCAAGGCCGGCAGGCCTCCTGTGGTGAAGACTTGTTGTCCTGTGTAAACGGACGATCAGGTCAGCCCGCATCCAAGCCCGTGTGTTTGTGTAACTCTGCTGTACATGCGACAAACCTGAGCAAAGGCATTTGTGGATTTTTGTTCCAGGCCCAGACCTTCTTGAGCGTGGAATTCTCTGATTGCGTGTCTCTTCTTCTTTCCAATCATGTATCTACACAGGAGCATTTGGGCATGTTTTCTCCAGGCCCAGACCTTCTTGAGCCTCGAGTCCTATGACTGCGCATTTCGTCTTTCCAGTCACATATATTTACACCGTTGTGTACGGTCGGAGAGCGAGGGGGCCCAGGGGCAAACTGGATGGCCTGGGCCAACGAGACCCATCCAATTTTTGCCGTGAAAACGGACCTGCAATCTGCAACTGTTTTGCCAGTTGTGCTATTTAACATGAGTGCATATGCAGGCGTGTGCACCCCTAATTAACGACCTGATGGTCGTCGTCCACATCAAGCTTGGGTCTCGCAGCACCAGCCAGTCATGTATCTACATGGTTGTGCACGGTCGGAGCTCCCTCACGAGGGCCCACCGTTTTCGGCGAAATATGCCGGCGCATGGGCACTCTTGTGTTACGGGGTCTGGAAATCACTTAGGATTTGACAACATATTCAAGTGGAAATCAGGTGGAAATCAACAATCATGCTCGAAAATCAGCTCTTTGGACACTGCTGGCACGCACGGCCTCAGAATGACTACTTCTGGTTTCGCCCTAAACCTCCTAGCTTCATTTTCATCAGCTCCTTTTCTCGTTCATTGTTTTCTTGCGTCCATCACTAGTTGTTTCACTTTCCCAGTCACTTCATCTGGCCTGTCTCGGGAGCATCTTCTTCTTCGCTGCCCTCCAATCATTTGACGACGACGACCACGACGACCATGACCGCCGCACTGCGTATTGGTCTACCTGAGTCCTTGATTTCGCTCTGGAGTAGCCTCATAGAGACTGTGAAGTCGTATTTGTGCAGTTTTTCTTCAGGCCCAGACCTTCTTGAGCCTGGAGTCCTCTGATTGCGCGTTTCTTCTTTAGGCCCAGACCTGCTTTGAACCACGCTCTGACGTGGCATGAAACTTCCGGTCACACCCTACACCTTTGAGCTTTAAAACCCCGAACTTCACTTTCATCAGGTTCTCTTTTCGCTCATTGTTTTCTTGCGTCCATCAGTAGTTGTTTCGCTTTCCCAGTCACGTCATCGGGCTTGTCTCTGGAGCGTCTCCTTTTCGCTGCCATTCAATCATTTGACGACGACGACGACTACGATTGCCTATTGGTCGAAGGCGCGAATCTTTGATATCGCTCTGGAACGACCTCAAAGGTCCCTAAACCCCTTTTTCACTTTCATCAGGTTCTCTTTTCGCTCATTGTTTTCTTAAGTCCATCTGTAGTTCCTTCACTTTCCCAGTCACCTCATCGGGCCTGTCGTCTCCTTTTCGCTGTCATTCAATCATTGGACGACGACGACGACGACCACGCATCCAGTGTTGCCGTGAAAACGTACCTGCAATCTGCAAATGTTTTGCCAGTTGTGCTACTTAACATGAGTGCATATGCAGGCGTGTGCACCCCTAATTAACGACCTGATGGTCGTCGTCCACATCAAGCTTGGGTCTCGCAGTACCAGCCAGTCATGTATCTACATGGTTGTGTGTGTGTGTCTGTCTGTCGGTATAGGTTGGCTACGGCGCCTGTAGGATGCAGAGTGTTTTGTGGGATTTGTGAAAAGAGTGTTTTGTTGGCAATCTTCTGAAACGTGTGGTAAAACGCGCGAATGATTTACACAGCTCATATAACGAGTGTGTGAATCTCCGAGACTGTGTGTACTTTTCTACGATTTTCGATATTTTCCCACAATTTAGACACATGTTTTGGAGCGGGTCAGGAAAAAGTTTGTGTTGGACGCACACGACTACAGGTTCTGCTAGTTGCGCTTGTTGCGGAGCGGAGTGTGTTGAGCCATGCAATATAAGAGGGTTCGATATCACGAATGTACTGTAAATACCGAGTAAAGCGGCTCTTGTAGAGATATTGCTCGGGGTGCCTGTGTAACAATGTCGTCATCATCCCCCCCAAGTCGCGTTTGTGGCGGAGCGGAGCCCACAAAGTTGCATTTGTGGCGGAGCGGAGTGTGTATCGAGCCAAGCACAAAGTTGCGTTTGTGGTGGATCGGAGTGTGTTGAGCCACAAAGTTGTGTTTGTGGCGGAGCGGAGTGTGTTGAGCCACAAAGTTGCGTTTGTGGCGGAGCGGAGTGTGTTGAGCCACAAACTTGCGCTTGTAGCGGAGCGGAGTGTGTTGAGCCATGCAATACAAGAGGGTCCGACATCACGAAAGCACTGTAAGTGCCGAGTAAAACGGCTCTTGTGGAGATATTGTTCGGGGTGTCTGTGTAACAATGTCGTCATCATCCCCCCCCCCATAACACGTACTCCAAACCCACTGGAAGCTTCAAAGCAGTCTCGGTGTCCTGGGGGAGCCGTCACCTATAAGTTTAACTCAATATATATATATATATACATATATATATATATTTATATCTATTTACTTATTTATGTTTATATTTCAATTTATGTATTTATATTTATATTTATATTTATATTTAAATTTTATTTATATTTATATTTATATTTATATTTATATTTATATTTATATTTATATTATTTATATTTATATTTATATTTATATTTATACATACATACATACATACATACATACATACATACATACACACATATCAAGCCGTGTTAGCACAAGCAGCCCTTTTCACATTCTTGTCCACTGGCGTGAGTCCTGCTCCGGGATCTTGTCAAGGTGCCTGGAGCCCAAGTCGATGGTCCGAGTGGACGTGTACTGATGTGCTGCGCTACTTCCAGACATCTGTTCCTCTCTTCATCATTGGTGCAGGCAGCTTGCTCTCGAGTTAAGTCCTTGAACTGCTGGACGATCCTGCAAAATTTTGGCAGCAAGAGGCACTATCACTAGCTCCGGTTGGTCTGCCCAGTCTGCTAAGTGCCTTACTGACTGCGGTTTACCTGAAGCTTGTTCTTTCGCGTTTTTGCGGTGCTCCAGGCAGAAAGCCACAACGAAATACCTCTTGCAGCGACCATGCACATTTTTGTCGCTTGAGCTTGTTCGTTAAGGAAAAGCATCTAAGCCACTCTGGAAGCCGGTCGAGGCTCCAGATTTTGACAGTCCTGAGCGACTGCTCCTTCGTCTCCTCCATCACCTCAGTGCAGGCACACCAAAGCAGGGCTGGCATTTTGAGACGTAGCATGCCTGCACAATGTCGACGGCAAGTTTTGCGTAAATCACCGGAAGGCCAAGAGACGGCAGGGACACCTCAAATTTTAAGGCTTGGACAGGCTCTGCTGTCACCTCCAGAGCATGCAGTGCCGACACGCCACACTGCCAAGATTCAACAGACTTTTCAAGCTGCACACTTCAAGGAAAGCCACGCTGCCTCTTCCTCTCGAATGCCGCGGTCAGACTGGAGGAGTGTGTCCAGCATCTTCAGGCAAGTTCTTCACTTGAGTACGTCTGTCCGTTATCCATCTCGTGCGTGCACCACGGTAGCCCATCGTAGGAATGAGAAAGTGTCGATTGCAATTTCTGCAGGCCATCACCCTCAGTACGTCACTCTGTTAGGGAGCAGCGAGCCCCAGCCTCTGGATCGTGGATTTCGCCTGCCTTCTTGTCTATGAACATGAAGGTGCCGCCCTTCTCTATGATATCCTTAGCGCAGCCACTGCCTACATGCCATGGTCATCGCAGCCGAGTACTATGTTCACTGTCAGTGACAGTAGAGATCCAAGCAGCCTTCAAAGAAGGTTCTGAGCCAGGCGGGGCCTGGCACATGCCGACAAAACAGACCTTGCTTTCACGACTTTACGAGATTCCTAGCAAGGGACACCACAACCCTGAATGCAATATCGGCGTTGTGCTCAAATTTTGAGAAAGGGATCTTGGTACTGCGCTTTGACTTTCGCAGGGTCAAAGCATTATGGCTGCTCTTCGCTATGAAGCTGCGCCCCAGCGTGGTGGACAGGTCTTCAGCATGATGATGTGGACGACAAACTGGCACCAAACAAGAAAACAAACAAGAACTGGACATGGAAGCCAATACGTGATGGGTACTGTATGATGCATACGCAGTTGTTTTGTCAAGAGCAGTCCTTTGAACTGTTGTCGTGGGCGAAGGGCATTGCACGTCACTTGTAACTTGGAGGCAGCCTCATCGGTCAGCTTCAATTTTCGTGTGACGCCGGCATCGCAGTTCACCGTGACTGTCTGGCAGACCGGTCAGCAGAAATGCGAGATAATCATCAGCAGCGACGACATGCCTGCTCCCTATCTTTGGCAGATGGTGCTGTTCTCGAATGCATTCAGAACCGGGCACCGCTGAAGCAAGACTTTGCAGTCCAGCGACGACGACACCACTGGCATCCTGCACACTGATGCAGAAAAAATTTGGAAACATGAGGATGGATTGGAGTGTCGCAGCCCTGCTACAAAGTCCTCCGTTCTCTCCATCTTCAGAACGTATCGCCTCCTCTGTGTCCAGTATATCCGCTGCATGTACCCATAGCCGAAGTGCACTTGGACCATGGCCGCCAGTAAACCTGCACTCGAAGCATGCTCGGCCATCAACAAGGACTTCTGGAATCCACTGCTCCCTGAGATGCACTGATACCCTCTCGCAACCCAAATCAACCCTTCGGATTGCAGGCACTTGCCTTCCTACCGACTGTTGATGACAAGAACGTGGATGCCTCAGAAACGGCCAAGCGCCCCGAAGACAAGCACGCCACGTTATCCACTGTACGAAGTCGTGCCCGAGCCTATCATGAAGAAATTGGGACTGGCGAATGGTGCCATTCCTCGATATTGTTTGCAGGACATAGGCAGCGAGTTAAGCTCCCCGGCCACCAAACTCCCTGTATTTCGGGCTTTGCAGGCCAGTGAGATGCAACCCGAAACACTCTCTGTCTTCATCTCCAGGCATAGGAGGCATCTTAAGCCCTGGCCTCTAGAGCTGTCGACGTTTTATGGGGCTTTGTGAAGGGACTGTGACACGTTGCACGAGTGTCTCTCTGTCTCTCTGTCTCTCTGTCTTGCTTGCTTGCTTGCTTGCTTGCTTGCTTGCTTGCTAGGGGTGTGGGCTTCAGGAAGCCCTGGCCCGAAGGCCTACCCCCATGGCGCGCGAATGTCTGTCGGTGCGGCCCCTTCCGGGTGAGTGTGATCCACGTTCCCCTGAATGTCTCTCTGTCTCTCTCTCTCCCTCTCTCTCTCTCTCTCTCTTTCGCTCTCGCGCCCTGAGGGCGTCCGCTTGTGCTTCCCCTACCGCCCCGATGTCGCTTTGCTTTGGCTTGCCCCTGATGTCGCTTTCTTTCATTTTTTTTGCGGGCCTGAGGGAACGATTTCCCCCGCCCCCACCCCATTTTAGAGGGGATTGAGCGGAAACAAAGGACGTCTAGGTGTACGGCCCCGACTAGGGGAGTAGGAGAACGTGGGGAGACAACACCACTCAAGTAAATCATGCTAAGACGGGTCCCAAATGTTACTCGCCCCTACTCTCTTTCTTCGCCCCTTCTCTCCCTCTTGCTTGCGGGTGTGGGGTCAGGAGACCCCCGGTCCGAAGGCCAACCCCCCAGGGCGCGCAACAGTGCGATCTCACGGCCCCTTTCGGGGAATGGCAGTGGTGTTCCGTCAAGTGGGCATAGTGTCCCCCTTCCCCAAGAACACCCCTCCTAAATCATGACCAATGTACACCCCCTGTATGCCTCACTTGGGTCATCCACGCTGCGCGGGACCATGTGTCTTCGGGCTGTCAGCTCGCAGGGGGCACTGTTGTGAAAACAAACACCGGAAACAACATTCCAGGAAGAGACAATAGGAATGTTCGTGCCCCCACGCAGCCACATTTCTACGAGGCACTCCAGCTCCATTCAAGTACGAAGTGCTCTTCTTCAGCACAGACAAGGGAAAGTGCAGGCACGCACTCCCCCCGCGCGCGGGCGCGCACTGGTTCGTTTGTTCGGTAAGCACTACTGACAAGATGAGGCCGGAGGTTGCGAACTGGAGACCCCCGACCCTGTACTGAACCTCAATTTGTATCCCCGGCCTCGTCCCATCTAAGGCTGCTGCATGCTCTGTTTGCGGTGTGGCAGCTTATTGCTGCGCTGACAGCTCGCTCTGCTCCGGCTTTCCCCCAAACCGGTCAAACAGGACTGCACTACACACAATGTCCCCCTCGGCCTGGAGCTGGTTTCGGCATGCTCGTCACAGCAAGGCAAAAGTCGCTACAAGCTGAGGCCCGGACCTGGAAACAGCAGACTACAACAGCAGGTTACAAGTACGAAGTGTTCTTTCGCCAGGGCTACGACCGAGGGTTGCCCGTCGATCGCGCGCGTCAGCGCCCCCGTATGTTACGGGGCCAATTGTGAAATCAGATGCGGTGCAACACAGAGGCAATCAGCGATCAACCAAAGCAAACAACAGTGCATGAGTCGATAGAGAGCGAAGCAAGTTGGGGATTGCCACATTGTTGCCATCCGGCTGGGGCTTTCCCCCGAGAGTCTGCGTGCTGTTGGTCCCCTCTTTGGTAAGCAAGACTACTGAAACACAGCAGATGCCACAGTAGCAAAATAGGTCCCGGCAGGGTCGAATCAAAGGGGTTGGACCAACTCCCCTCTACATGCTGCCACCGTCTGCCTCCAATACCTTGTACCTGGACCGAAACAAAACCCCCAGCCGAACCTACAGAAGACAACTCAACCTGAACAGAACGTACAAGCACGAAGTGTTCGTTCTCTCTCTCTCTCTCTCTCCTTCAGCACAGTCAAGGGAAGACACAAGGCCCCGCAGCGCGCGCACGCGCACTGGTGTCTCAGTCTGGACTCGAACTAAGGAAGAGATGAGGCCGGCCGTCAGTAACTCTTGTATCCCCCGCCCTAAAGTAACTCCTAGGCCTATTCTCTCTCTGTCTCTCTCGGGCATAGGGGTCGGTCAAGACCCCCAGGCGTCAAGCCCACCCGCAAAGGTTATGCAGACATCGGGGTGTGAAGAGCGTGCGTAACGCATCCGAAGGCTCATGCCATAAAGTGTACGATAGAAGGAAGTGGATGCATGTACACTCTCAAGGACATCTCCCTTGACCTCAAATGCTGCTCTGGTGGTAAAGAGGAAAACAATTCTTATAGAATCACTTAAGCCTCAGAGCAGCGTTGTCAAGGTCCCCGGCTTGCAGGGGTCCGAAGGTGAGGGTCGGCTGTGATGCATCAAACTTGTGAATTACATCAGGCCTGGTTTGCGCTCCATCATGAAGTCTTTACAATTCAGATTCCCCCGACCCGTACAATTCAGCACGATCTAGGGGGTTGGATTCAAAGAAGGATCTCAGGAGAAGCTTCGTCAAACAAAACTAGCAAGGCCACACAGTATCATAATAGCAACAGGCCTTCCCCCTGAGAGGCAAAGGAGGGACCAAAACTGATGTACTGGATCTCTCTCTCTTTCTTTCGGAAGGGTTATGGGCAGGAGAATAGCTCTCCTGCCCGCGCGCCGTCACTCTCTCTCTCTCTCTCTCTCTCTTTCCTTCTCTCTTGCTTGCTGGCTCGCTTGCTTGCAGGGGGCTTGGGGGCATGCTTCCCGCCCCCCGCTTCGTGTCTGTCTGCTTCCCCCATTGCGCTATCTCTCTCTACCTTTGCTTGCTTGCTTGCGAACGGCTGAGAGAGAGAGAGTGCCCGTAGGAACCCTCCCCCACGCACTGCGCGCAGCCGAGTCCTTGGTTCCTCGGGGTCGGCTATATTAGCTTCCCCCGCTCGTTGTGAAAGGACCGTTCAGCTTTGCCTTTGTTCTGCAAGCATATAGCCCCATAATCAAGTACCCAACATCGAAGTGCAACACAGAAGGTTCGGCAAGCTGAGAAGGGCAGAGGCACCCCAACTTTGGAGAGCATTATTGCACATTGGGTTCCCCCAGTATTTGAGGCATCCCCCTGAAGAGTAAATTAGGAAGGAAGGCAGTTCCCCGCATTCACCCGGGTACACCGAAAACGCTCAAAACCGAAGACAACATGCAGCTAATGAGTTAGGTCCCCCCCGGCTGAATGGAGCTCGCAAGGAAAGTTCTACCGGGCTTCGCTGCTCACTGAGGTTGCCTACTTAGCACTCAGGTGTCGGCGACGTCGAAGTGGTGGGCGTTCCCCTTCTCCCCCTTCGTGTCTCGATGTCTTTTCGGCGTCTTGTGCGGTGTTTCCTCCCCCGCATCGAGCAGTGCTGCCATCCGCTTCAGCTTTGCTCGTAGTGGCTCTTGGGGTGATGTCGCCAGGGGGCTCGAGGTCATACCTGAGGTCATAGAGCTCGATATGCGTTGAACTTTGGCCACCAGCGATCCACGGGCTGGTTCCCCTTCACGAGGCTGGGGGAGCTTCACAGTGAGTCCCCCGACTTTCAACGTTCTTTTGCGGTCCGCCTCCATCTTCCTCTTGATCGTTTGGCCGAGTTTCGCCCCGGCAGACCGTGCAGAGCCGGTAGCTGAAGTGGCTTGCGTGCTGGGCTCGATCTCGACTTCCACGAGGTCGTCTCCCTTGTAGCTTTGGTCTCCCCCGAGCTGTTTAAGGTCGTTCATCACCTGGCGAACCAGGTCATCCTGGTCCAGAGAGAGGTCAGTCCCGCTTTGCGTCGTATCCATGTCTCCACTGGCAGCTGTATGGCCTCCCCCATCGCTCGCCGGCTTGCCTTCCCCTTCACAAGGGGGCGAAGGTGGTGAACGCTGTGGAGTGGGGGGGGTGTCTGGCATCCGCGGAGCTCTGCTGTCGTGGTGTTCCTGAAGATAGCGGCCAGCGCGGCCTGTGAAGGCCATTGGTCCCGCATGTTCTCCTCGACTTAGTTGGCGGTGACTTCCCCTTCCGTGTCTTCTTCGGCGTCCAGCAGGAGGTCAGGGGTCACGGGTGCATGGTCCCGCTTGTGGTTGTCGAGGTCTTGCCATGGCTTGTCCCCATCTTCATTGTCCTCCAAGTAGGGTGGCGTGACCACCGTCTCATCCTCTCGACTGTCCCAGTCAACTTCTTCTTTCACGGTTGGCTGCTCGTCTCCCCCCATTGTCTTCTGCTCGGCCTTGACTTTGGCTCCCCCAGTAGGCTTGTGCTTGGTCTCGGCGGTGGTTCCCCCAGCGGCCGGGAAGAGGCCCCAAGAAGGCTGCCACCGTCTTTACGCTGATCCCCAGCCTGTCATGCCATCTGATTTTGCATGCTCGCCAGAGTTCACTCGCCTTCAGGGGGTCGTCGATGAGGGTGTCCAGCGTCGACTGCACGTGCGACTTCTCAGAAAAGGTTCCTATCGTCATCAGCATACTGTAGGCTTGGTTAAATAACGACTCAGCCAGCTGTTCCCTCTTGGAGGGGCTCAAGGTCTGCAGCCTGTCATCAGGCGCTGCATTCCCCCTGCTGCAGAGGCTTCACTCCCCCACGGTTTCTCATAGAGGTGGCGAAGAAGTTTCCTGACTGCACGTCGTTGGGGTCCTGTTCCCCGAATAGGGTTGGAGGAAGAGGGCGACGACGATTCAGAACTGGACTCCCCCTCGTCGGGCGGTCTCTGCATCTGTCTCCCTCTCCGTCCCCACATTGGCGGCCGGCTCCCCCTCATCTGTGGGCGCCAACGCTTCGGGCAGTCCTCCAGCTGAGCTTCCCCCTCGCTCTGCTTCAGCGGCTGCAGGTCTCCCTTCTTGTTGGAGCGCTGACGGAGGGCTCGGCCGCGTTGCTGTTTCCGTCAGCTCCCCCGACAATTGTCGAGGTTCCCCCTTCTGCTGTGGAGGCATGGCTTCGGAGGTTGTCTTATGGTGAGCAACACCAGCTGCGCGGGCGGCCACAGGCAAACTTCGACAGGTACTGCTTTCCGACATGCATGTCATGTTGCAAAGTGTGTCAAGCAAGGCAACAGGCTCTCTGTACTCTCAAACAGTTCTCTCTCCCATGGTAGTACATGAAGATCAAAAGGTCAATGGAGTGTTTGACGAGGTTCGAGGGGAGGAAAGAAAAGGGGTCCGACGTCTCAGTTGAAGCTGTCATCCGCGAGCATCCTTCCCATCCCCCTCCCGGCTGTTGGGGTTGTCGGTGTAAGGATGCCGAGTTTTGGTTGCCGTCCGGTCGCCCATGGAACATGGAACATCGTGCTGTTCGACGAAGGTGTGTGTGAGGCCCCTCCATTGTTCTCTGTCTTGTGCTGTCTGCATCCACTCCCCCCCGCCTGTTTTGCTGAGTGCTCTCTCCACGTCGAGGTTGCTGTTGAATCTGTGTCTGTGTTTGATCCCCTTGCTCCCCTTGCTTTGCTGCTCCCTCCACCATGACAGGTCTTTCCAGGTGACCATGGCGCGAACTTCTTCTCCGCCCCGGACCAAATGCCCCCAGAATGTCCAGATATGTTCGAGCGGCAGGCTACTCCACCTGCTTGTGCGTTGCTTGTGCAGCTGCACTCTAGCCTGTCTAAGGCTTCTTTTGTTCCAGTCCGCCCAGCACTCCCCCGGGATTTTTGCTGATGTGGAGCATTTGTCGGAGGTGGTCCATCTGCATGTGGTTGGCTTGCTTAAGGAGGGTGTCATGTACCGGCCATGTTTCCCCACCCCAAAGTGCCGCGTTGCGGACCAGCGCGTTGTACGCAGTCAACCTCCCCCTGATGTCAGTGCGGGCACATAGTATGTCTTTGTGTTGGCGAAAGGCTGCTCGACCCCGCCGTTGCATTTCGGCCACAAGGTTGGGGATGGCTTCCCCGAAGGTCAAGGGCGAGCCCAGCACCGTGATTGTGCTGCCGTAGGGGAGGCAAGCAACGGTGGCGCCCCCGATGACGAAGACACAGACGGGGGATGATTGCTGTCTTCTTCGGGTTTATAACCAAGCCATGCAATGCAAGCTGCGCTTCGGTGGCTTGCTTTCTGTCGTGCGACCACAGATAGGTGTCATCCATATATGCTCCCCCTTGTTCGGGGGGGGCGGGCCGCGGGCGTCCCCCAGCAGGTGGGCTGTTTTGGAGACTGCTGTTTCCGCTCGACCTGTGTGATGTGATCCCCCGTGGCTATGTGAAGGCTCCGTGCTTGGAGCAGGGATGTCCAGAGACGCGCTTCCCACGGCAAGCCTGTGGTGTTGATTGCTCGGCCGTCCCCCTGCATCCCCCCTACTTTGCGTGCAATGAGTTGCGCCATGCTGACTCGACTCACGGAATCAAACGCTTTTTGAATGTCAAGTTTTACAATCCAGGTACCCACCCCCCAATCCTTTGCCATCCGCACAACTCTTCTGAGTATTGCGAGCAGTTCCACTCCTTGTCTCCCGTTCGTGACCACTGCAACCTCCCCCCTTGTTGTAGCTGGGTGCCTGCTCTGCCGAGCAACAGCTGTGCGAGGAGTTTGAGCATTGTGGAGCTCAGAGTAATCGGCCTGCAAGCCCCCCACTGTGTCGGTTCCGAAATTTTTGGCAGGAGGACCGTTAGCCCTTTGCCACCTGAGGAGTGGATAGCCCCCTTGTAAAGCATGTCGTTGAGCTCGGACAGGATGATGTGCTCCCACTGTGGGTGTTGTAGCATGGCTTGTACTGCCTCGTGGGAGATACCATCTGGCCCGCAGCTTTTGTTTTCAGCCCACCGACTCACCGTCACGTTGACCTCCCCCGGCTGGAACGGCCTCCACGGTGTGTGTTTGCAGAGTTGCTCTAGCCCCTTGCGGATCTGTTGCATCCCCCCAATGACATCGGCTGAAGGGATTTTATTAAAAATCCCCCTGAAGTGTGTGCGGAGCTGTGTTTCCCAGTCATTGGGGTCAAGGAGGGGGAGTTGCCACCCCTGTTTTCGCTGCTTGTGCTGTTGTAAACTCCGGAAGGCTCCCCAACTGAGCTGCGATGCTTCTTCTGCTTTCTGCTTGAGCCATTGTTTTTCGCTCTGACTCTTTGGCCTTCTTGACCTGCTTCCATGCTTGCTTGGCATCTTCCCCCGGGGTGGCTTGCTGTGCATTGCGCCGGAGTTGCTTGAGCTGTGCGCTCTCGGAGTACTTGGTGGTTGTTCTCCCCGGTCTGGCGATGGCTTTGGCGGCTGTCGCTATGCTGTGGCGTAGGTCCTGTGCTTTGGGGGTTGGTTGGAGCAGGTGTTTCTCCACAACCTCTGGGCTTTTGAGTTTGCGGGGCCCCCATGTCACTGCATCCCCCTTCCTGACCCCCCCGGTGTGTAGTCGTAGCGTGAGTTTGACCCCGTCGTGGTCGGTGGATGCTCTGTGCTTGCAAGCCACAACCCCCCCTTGCTGTGTGGTGTTGAGTTTGGTGGCAATGTAATCGAGCCGTCGTGGTTTGAGCATGGTGTTGTAAGGAAAGTGGGTTGGAGTGGTGATGTCCTGCAAGGGTACGGTGATGTTGTTGTTGCAAAGCCACTGCAAAACGCACTCCCCTCTGCCTGTACTTGAACGGGTTGAGGTGGTGTGTGGTGAGTGTGGTTGTGTGAAGACTTCGTTCGCATCCATGCCGAGCACGAGCTTTGTTGGGCCCATGTGTTCCCCCCACTTGGTGAGGATGTGTTGGGTTTCAGGGATTGTGGCGTGGTGTGGGATGTGCCCGGAAAGGCACTGTAGCTTTGTGCCTCCTTTGATGGAAAGCGTAGTGCTCAGTCCCGCCAGGAATCCGTGTGAGTTCTTGTGCCCCCCCAGTTGCTTTTTGTGTGCAACCCCCACACCTCTCCATTCGGTTGCTTGTTTGCTTGCAACAATGCTCCAATGATCGCTCTCTCTGTGAAGGACCCCGGGTCGCAGGATGATTTCCTGTAGGAACACGACGGCCACATTTTCCAGCTGTCTGTCCCCCTGAAACCCCTCTAGGGTCTCCAGCGCATTTTCGGCTGTTAGCCCACCAACGTTCCAGGATAGTATATCGAATTCCAGGCTGCAAGTATTCCCCGCTTGTTTCACCGCTTCACGGTGGTTCGGGGTGTGAGACTGTCTGTTCTCATCTCATCTGAGCTCGGCTGCTAAGGGCTCCCATGCCCTTCTGACTTCCCCCTCGTTGCGGCCCAGTTGCCGTGCAATGGCTGGGATGTCCACCCATCCTGCCCCAGCCTCGTCTGCAGTAGAAGGCCGCGCTGTAGTAGACGAGCTTGTTTTCACGTTGTTGATCCACGTGCTCCCTGTGCCGAACTCAACTTCCAACCTGCCCTGTGCTCCCCCCTGGCTTAGCCACAACCGTTTGACCTTCCCCGCGAGTTTGGCTCGTCGCCTACGCTCGGGGCTTTGCGACAGTGCGATCCAGGCGAGTTGTGGTGCTCCTGTAGGCTTAGTCCCCACTTCTACTGCCGCTTGGCGAACTCTGCTGATGGCTGCTTGGACACGTTTGCGTTTGTTCCCCCGGTCTGTCCGGTACTGGGATCAGTGCGTAACCTCTGCGGATACCGGGGACGAAGATCTCCCCGATGTCCAGGTCCACAGAGAGATTTTGCAGCAGCTGTTTTGCTTCACGGAGGGTATCCGCGGCTGGGTTTTCAGGGTCCCATCCCCCCAGGATGAGTGCCGCCCTTCTCTCCCCCCCCGTATCTGTGGTGCTGGCCCCCGAAGGGTCGGTGTCGCTGCCAGTGCCTTTTTGCTCTAGTCGGCGGAGTCGCTCATCGAACTCGCGGTCAGCCTCTTGCATTTGTTGCAAGATGTTCTCCTGTTTGTAGTATTTGTTTGTCATGTCGTCAAGCAGGTTGATAGTCTGCTGTAGTTTTGCTGTCACTTGTCCTTCCACCTGGTCCATGCGTCCTGTCAGCGTTCGGATGTCACTCTGCATCCCCCCCACTGCTGCCACTAGTTCGCTTCTGAAAGTCTCTTGGATTGCACTCAGGGTCACAGCCGGCTCTCCCGCTCCTGCTGGTCTTTCCTCTGCTGCGTCCCCGCCATGTGGTCTACGTGCATCTCCTGCTGTGTGGCTTGGTTTCCACTGCTTGCTCCCCCTGTCGGCATTGTCTGCACCAAAGAGGTAGTCTGGGGTTGTAGTTGATGCTTCTCCCCGTCCCCCAGTGTAGAGCTGGTCCAGGATCGTTTACTGCAGGTTGTCCCGAAAGTTTGCCCTCGCGAGGTTGTGTTTAAACTCCCCCTGGTCCTTCACTGTAGATGCCCTCCTGCTGCACTCTTGACGAACTCCTCGTTCCGGACCTCCGGCAGGTTCTGCGCAAACTTGCCAATCCCCTCCTTCAGCAATCGCGGCGGAGACTAGGAAGGAGTTAGACAGGCGCCCGGGTTGAGGGACCGGTTTGGCAGAAAGAAGAGGAGAGAGCTCGGTCCCTTGAACCACTCACGGCTTGAGCCAAAATGGCCCTCTCTCTCTTTCTCTTTCTGCTTTGCTGGGGCCTTAGACCCTCTTTCTCGCTCTTTCTTTCTGTCGGGCTTAGCCACATCACACTGGGAGTTGATCTGCCATTACAAACAAATAGCTCACCTGATGAGGGTGTCCACAACTTGACCTCTAAGTCTCACAAAGATGGAAGATATCCGATTTGTTTGTTTCGTGATGTGACAGAGATCTAGAGAGGCTATGCAAAGCCTTCAGAGAAAATAAAATCACCCACGGTCTCTCTCTCTCTCTCTCGCTCTCTCCCTCTCTCTCTCCTTTCGCTCTCGAAAAGCCAAAGGCTCCCATGAATGCTGAGCCCATGCCGCCAGCCATCAGCATTGTGGCATGTCTGATGGCCTTCTTCGTGTCTTCGGCCGGTTTTTCTGGCTTCCTCGTTTGGCTTTCAGCACTGCCGGAGCATGTTCCAACGTCTCCGGTTGAAGTGCTCGAGGCAATTGCCACAATCGGTCTCTTCTCTTCCAAGCCGCTTCGCCGTGAAAAGGACCTTTTGCTGCATCGACACGTCCGACTCATTGCTGACGCTGAAAGGCCTGACCCAGCGCTCGGGCCCAGCCTTTCCCTGAAGGCGGCCTAACCTCATGTGCAAAGCACGGCCAGTGCGCCTCGACCAAAGGACACTACCTCAAGCAAGTTGACACAGCAAAGGATGCAAGTCGACATCAGATGCCCTCCTTTCGGCCGAAGCACTCAGCTTTTGCGTTTGCCGGCCGCAGAGGCACAGGGAAGCCCGAGCAGCCTGGATGACTTCTGTTTCACTTGAGGCGGACTTGACTGTCTCAGGGATGCGAGACTGGGGCCCAGAGATGAGCAGTGCAGCAAAGACACACTTTGCAGCCGCAGCATGGCACCACGTTGGGGGCAGCGAGCTTGGACCAGAAATAGCTGCATGAGCAGTCTGCGGCTGGTGTTGTTAGTCGGGTTGTACGGATACTAGTAACTTGATGCTTATCCGGACTTTGATAGGAAAACCCTGCGGCGGAGAACACCCAGTCGCTGACCAGCGGCATGCCTTCGCACATCCTGGCAGGAAGGAAAACAATTGGGGCCAATCACGGAAGCCGTCATCTACTTCTCTGTTTCCGTGCTCCCTCGCCGCTTGCATCCGCTTGCTCTCGTGTGCCTGGGAAAGTAAAGGGGCCGTGACAAAGGCCTCCTGCCACACAATACTATCAGATTCCCGCGCGCGAAGAGCTTCAGCCGCTTCAGTAAAGGCTGAGCAAACTGGGCCTGCGCCGGCCACGCGCCTGTGATCGCAGAGCTCCTCACACAAAGTTTTGGCAGGCCCAAGGATTGTGAGCAGAAACTTGAGAATTGGCACACCCAGCCAGTAACATGATGGAGCCCGTTGGTGCAACCCTACAGCACAAGCCCTTGCTTATCACACTGCTCCTGGCTGTCTCCATGATCCTCAGGGCTAGGATGCTCGGCACTCTGCCCGATCGAGTCTTGGGATCGAAGCTGCGGCTTGAGGGCGAAAGGTGGGTAGTGGGACAAGAGTGCGGATTGCGCACAGCTCCTTCTGTGAACGTTTTGCATCAACAGCGTTGCTGCGAGTGTGTTCGACAACAGTAATTCCTAATAGTCTCTCAACCTGGTGCAGTCCAGACTTTTTGCGGCAGTGCTTCTGCACTCGCACAATCAATCTGTACATAATCAATGCATGCCCCCAACACTACCCGAAGCTGCAAGAGGTCACTGATCATTGACAGACAAACACTTATCTTCGGCAATCACTGGCATCCTCATAGTCATTGTAACAAGCAGGCCTCAACAGCGACTCTAGCCTCTGCCTTCCAGATTGTTTGGGACATACCATGCGTGTAGCCATCTTTGGCCACGCCAGTAGGCAGTGCAGGCAGCAGCCGCCTGTACACAGAGGTCACAGCCGGACTGGCTGTTCCAGATCCTCAGCCACGCACCGAGCCTCGAGGATCCCCGCCGACAGCTGACTGCAGTCTGCACTGTATCGTCCGCTGTTGAACTTGAAGATGCTGTAGCTCTGATGGAGCTTCGATGGAGCTTCGCTGGCTCCAAATCTTTTGCTCTTCGGCTCTAACTTGCCAACGCAGCCGCCAGCGAACGATAAACTGCGAGGGCATGCCGAAGTTCCAAGGACTCCGGGAAGCAGTCGGGAGGAGGCTCGCCTTACAACGGTTTGCGAGGTATGATGAGATACTGAGATACTCTCCGAATCCCGCAGGTCATCATGGCCTGGGCTGAGCGCCGCACCTGCAGCGAACTCCAAGAACTCCTTCAACGAGGAGCCTGTCACTCCACGGGAAAGGGACAATTCAATCGAAAAGATGTCTTTGAGAGCTCAAGCTACGGAATCTCGGCTTGCAGTGCACTTCCCACCTGCTGGCCAGCGGTCGACAATAAGCCTTGGCAGAGAGGTGCATGGGATTTCTCTCCCGCAGCGCGAGATCCCAGTTTTTTCCCAGGTGCTGCTCCGCAAGGAGGTCATGCAACACCTTGCAGAAGACAAGAAGGGCGGGGCTCTGCTGCTCTGCTGCTCTGCTCACTCCCTGCTTCTCCCGGAGCGCACCGGCCGCCACTCCGCCAACTCCGTCGCAGATGCGGCAAGGACGGAGGCTGCTGCTGGCTCCAGAGGCTCCTGGCTGAGTGTGTTTTCATGTTGAGACTCAATTGCACCGCGAGACAAGAAAAGAGCGTGCTTCTGCGGTCGCCTCACTCCCTCTAGGAATAGTTGAAAGCTTGGAGCACTCGGTCCAGAATAGCCCGATGTGCGAGCTCCTCCCTGCTTTCGAAGCCATTGCCAAACACTTACCGGGGGTTGGGCTGGGTTTAGCCCAATTTGTCTCGGCTGCTGCTTCATGAGCTTCGGGGAGTGCACATCACACAGTTCAGGATATTGGACGAGAGAGACAGCGCCGCAGCAGGGCAGCGGAGGGCAGCATGTTGCGGCGCATCACGTAGATGGCTGCTACAGATCGAACCATCCATCGATGGTCGTGACAGCGGCTTGGGAGTTGCTGTGGTGGAATAATATTGCTGCAACAGGGTCCACCAATTGGGGCTCGTGCGTTTTGCAGGCATGAAGCGAGAACGTCCTGTTCCTGCCTCCTGGTGGTGTTCTGCAGGCTTCGTTGCATCACCCTGTGCCAACTTGCTCTTGGCTCTGTCTGACCCCAAAACAAATCGGAAGCAACCACGTGCCAGGAGGTTTTCGCACGCCCGCGCCGCGTGCCCAGGAAGGTGCGTGCAAAGGCGACACTTCCGCATTTTACAGAATGCTTCAGCCGTCTTCGTTGGCAGCAGAACTTAAGTACTCCCTGCCACCCCCCTGCTCGTTACAAATACATACTCCTCTGTTGACCGGTCTTCACACACACTCACACACTCAAACAGATAGCTCGCTAGCTAGACAGATAGATAGATAGATCGTTCGATCGATAGATAGATAGATTGACAGATAGACAGATAG
>CAJNJA010015163.1:0-11879 GCA_905231915.1 Symbiodinium necroappetens | reverse complement strand
GGGTTGCGGGCTTTGGGTTTGCAATCGCTCGGAGTTTCAGCTTCGGGGACTTCGCGCAAAGGATGGGTTCAGGGTTTAAGGTTTATGGTTTAGGGTTTAGGGTGTAGGGTTTCGGGTTTAGGGTTTGGGGTGTAGGGTTTAGGGTTTATGCGGCACCAGACAATCTACATTCCAAAACGGTACCTCTTGAAACCTCCAACCCTAAACTCCCGAAGTCCTAAGCCCTAAGCCCTAAACCCTAAACCCAACGCCTCTAGAAAGCCCCGCCCTGTAAACCCTTACAGTAACCCTAGCTAAAGCCTCCAAGCCAAAGCACCCTCTTTGGATCCGTTATAGAACCCTGGCAAGGAGCCCCCAAGCCCTCACATCCTGACCCCGAACCCCTAAGCTTTTAGGGTTTAGGGCTTCAGGGTTTTAGGCTTTAGGGTTTAGGGTTCAGGGAGGGCTTCAGGGTTTTAGGCTTTAGGGTTTAGGGTTCAGGGAGGGGTTCAGGGTTTGGGGTTTAGGGTTCAGGATTTAGGGCCTGAACCTTGAATCCTAGCAAGTCCCCAAAAGCCAAGGAAGCTTATCGTCTCCAAGCTCCAGAGCATCGAAGCCGAGGCTTTCGGGCTTTAGGGTCTAGGATTTGTGCTTTCAGGGTTGAGGGGTCTAGGCTTTTGGGTGCAGGCTTTCGGGCTCTAAGGTCTAGGAGCCTGGGCTTTCAGGGTTGAGGGGTTTTGGGTGTTGGGTTTAGGGGTTTAGGGTTTACGGTTTGGGGTTTAGGATTTAGGATTTGGGCTTTCAGGGTTTAGGGTTTGGGGTGTCCTTAACGGCCTTTTCAAAAGGGTGCGGTACTATAGTTGAGACTTAAACAAATAGGGACCCAAATTTAGAGAACTACCCATATCCATTTAGTTGTTTTAGGGCTTGGGGTTTGAGTGCCTTTATTGGGGTTTACAGGGCTGGGCTTTAGGATTCAAGGTGCAAAGAGGTTTTTACAGTTCAGCCGCCATTGGGTTTTACGAAGCATCTTTGCGAGAGGTCTTATCCGTCGATCTTAAATAGGCTGCTTGCCGGTGGGTTTCAATGCTTAGGGTTCCGGGCTTAGGGTTATCATTCTGGCTTTATCGGAATGTTTTCGGCTTCGACTGGGTGTTTATAGTTGTGTCCAGGGCTCTGTTTGCAGGACTTCCTCAGGCTTGTGAGTTGTACTTCGTTCTGCGTGCTTTGTTGGAGGATGCATTTGGTATTTTTCGGAGAGTTCGTCGCGCTCATTGTGGGGAAACCTCTGTTGCCCGCGCAAAGCTGTCTACTTCCGCCGCTGTACTGAGCGAGTGTAGACTGCTGATCGATAGACAGCTTTTCTGTATTTGCGTAAGGGTTTGAACATTAAGATTCCATGTCTTATAGTCCTTACTGAGTCAGGGGGTCGTATTCGCGGGTGTACCTTAACCTTAAACCCGAAGCTAGCCATCGACGGTTTAAGTCCGGAGTCCCTACTTCAACATCCTAGGCCGAACTAAGCCTTCAATCTCAGAGCTCACGTTCGCCGCCCTGAAGCTTGAAAAAAGACAACGATTCCTAAACTCTGAACCCCAAACGCCCACATCTTCATACCTAAGGCCCCCAAACCTAAACCTTCCACCCTGCAAACTCAACGAATGACCAGCTTCCGCCATGCATGTATAGCATTGCAGAGTGCAGGCAGCGCAACAGGAGGAAGCAGCGCTGCGATCGTCACAGATTGGCGGGGCGCCCAACTATGCAGGGGGCTGGTCTAAACTGGCAGCGCCCTTGCGATACGGATCCCTAGACCGTAAACCCTACACTCTGCGCTGTCTTGAGTTTTATGAGTTAGGATCCACACTGCCCGAAAGCCTAAACGGCCTAAACCCACTAGGGTCGGTTTTGGCTGCTGGCCGCGTCGAAGCCCCTAACCCCGAAAGCTCAGCCCTAAGCCTCAGCCCTACGCCGTAAACCCTAAGACGTCCTAGACCTTAAGGGTTTAGGGCTTTGGGGCTTTAGGGCTTTAGGGTTTAGGGCTTTAGGGCTTTAGAACTTTAGGCTTTAGGACTTTAGGGTTTAGGGCTTTAGGGTTTAGGGACTTAGGGCTTTATTAGGACTTAGAGTTGTAGGGCTTTAGGGTTCAGGGTTTAGGGTTTAGGGTTTTATGGCTTTAGGACTTAGGGTTTAAAAACCCACACTAAGCTCTAAAAACCCTAGGCCCAAAGCGCCCGAGGCACCGGCAGCCGGAGTGAGAAGAGCCGGAGCTACAACTACAAAGAGCCGAGGGCTCAGCTTGGGGTTTAGGGATTTAGGGTTTTAGGGTTTAGGGTTTAGGGTTTTATGGCTTTAGGGTTTAGGTTTTAGGGTTTAGGGTTATAGGGCTTAGGGTGTTAATTTAAGGTTTAGGGTTTATGGTTTAGGGTTTAGGGGTGTCCAATTTACCACTGTAGGGTTCAGGCTTTTTGAGGGTTTGCGGGCAACTGATTGGAAGGCTCGGTTTCATGAGCAATAATACCCCCTGGTCCCTGCTAAGGGCCCTACATTATCAGCCATGTTAAACGGCTGATGATCTAAATCCTGCATTGCCAATAATAAGGAATATACCATAGCTCCCATAGTTTAGGGTCCTTAAGGTAGTGCAGGATTTGAATCATCAGCAGTAGGACAAAGGATTCCCTTATACAAGAGCCCAGGACCCTAAAACGTAGTTTCTATCATCAACAGTATCAACCTTTGTACCTGGTGCTTAGTGACGTATGGGGGGCAGGAACTGCAGGGATGATTTTGGTTGGGGAGCCAAAAGAACTCTTCCAAAAAATACCGCCTCTTCCCCCCTCCGGCGCCAAAGCCCAAACTCGTAGAATTCTCCAACCCTTAAACCATTCTCGGCAAACGCCAAGACCCTATCCTGTCAGAAACCCTTAAGCCCTAAACCGTCTAGAATCCCAAGAGCTCGCCAGAGCCGAGGAATCGTGTGACAGACCACCGTTTGAACCAGAACTTCCCGCTCTCTGCGGGAGCGCCCAGCGGATTTTAGATGTTTCGTGGTTCGAAGTGCTTTGATTTGGGTGTTAATCGGCCTTTGGCTGTTGTTGCAGGTTTAGAAGGCTGACATTTCTTGCTGGTGTTGATCAGGATTTGAGGGCTTGGGTGGGTGTGTCAAGTCTGCTGGGTTTATGCAGGTTTGGGCTGAGGTTTTAGGATTCACAGGGCTCGGCCAAAGGGGTTTTGGCATTGACACTAGTGCTGTAAGTAAGCTATTGGAATGTCAGTTGTTTTGAATATGTTCAGTAGTGGTACCGGCAGTACTACTACTAGTAGTAGTAGTAGTAGTAGTAGTAGGTGTAGCAGTAGTAGTAGTAGTAGTAGTAGTCGTAGTAGTAGTGGTAGTAGTGGTAGTAGTGGTAGCAGTGGTACTAGTAGTACTAGTAGTACTAGTAGTACTAGTAGTACTAGTAGTACTAGTAGTCGTCGTCGTCGTCGTCGTCGTCGTAGTGCTGTTCTTAATATCTGAATGTACTCACGTATTTCTATATATATATATACGCAAGATTTAATTTGTGGTTTGATCCCCGCCTAGGCTATGTGGTGGACGGCCACGACTGTCTTCCCTGTGACCAGAATTGCGACAGTTGTTTGCATGCAGGAACAAAGAAATGTGATGCAGACACTTGCCTGCGTTTGACCTGGCTCTTACAGATTTTCCTGTCGTGTCCCCACCGTCTACACACCGCCCTGAAGTCTTCCCGAGTGCAGCTGTCAACCAAGGGCAATTGCTATTTGGGCTTCGGCATCACGCCGGACAAGCAATGTGCAAAATGCAGCGCAAACTGCATGTCTTGCACTAATGCAGGATCCTGCGATGCCTGCTCGGAGGGGTACACTCTCAATAGCTCGTCCACTTGCGACAAGATCGGCTCCGTGCTACCATACGTTTTGGCCATCATCGTCTTGCTGCTGGCTTGTTGTTAAGGCACTGAATACCTGACCCCGTTAAGTAAACTGTTTACTCGTTCTCTCTCTTTCTCTCTCTCTCTCTCTCTCTCGATTTATATATGTACATTGTATATTACAATTATGTATATAATGTGCATTTGTTTGTTTATTGTTACTTGTTGAATCATTTGGTTTTCTAACTGAAGCAAGCTTCCTTACAAAGCCCTATACAACACTCAAGAACCTACCGAGAACCCTGTAGATCCGCTTCTAAGACTCCTAAAGAACAGCGGAAAAGGCTTACTGTTAAGACCCCACGGTCGATTGCACTACCCATAATAAGGAATATGCCGTGGTTCCCATAGTTTAAGTTTAGGGTCCTCAAGGTACTGCAGGATTTTTATCATCAACAGTATATGAACCCCTACACCCTAAACTCTAAACCCTAAACCCTAAACCGCAACCCAGGCTCGGGGGAGGTGCCTCCCTATGGTGGTTCTTCGGCCAGAAATCCCAAGAAACTGGGTGCTTGTTCAGGAAATTCATTTGGGGTTAGGGTGCAGGAATTACAAGTTACCATCATCGGGATCTGTAGCAGATAGTATGTTTTACTAATTATGGTAACTTAAATCCCCACATATAGACAACCCTTAAATTAAAGGCACGTAACTTAAAACAAATCCCTTGACAAGATCCCAGGAAGGTTCGGCACGGGACATCAGCTACGCTCCCGAGAGCCGCGCGCCGTTAACTGGTGCACAGGAGCCAGAGTTCTGCTTAAGGGTTTTTCAAGGGGTTTATTTATGAAGGTTTTGGTAGGGTTTCTAGTGCTGTTTAAGGCCGGGTTTCATGGGGTTCTGCAAGTTGTTGTTTCTAACGAATTATTCGCTAAAGCAGAGGTATACAGCAAATAGCAGCCTAAGTTTATGATCGTTATGGTAAGTTTAACGGCTTCTTAGCAAGAGTTAAACCCTAAACCCCTAAACCCCTAAACCCCTAAGCAAGAGCGCAGGAGATTCAACTGGAGTCTTTGGGCCAGGGCGCCTCTTGGCGGCGCTGCGGACCGAACCCCGGGTCCTACTGTTGATGATTTCAAATCCTGCATTACCAGGGGTTTAGGGTTTAGGGATTTAGGGTTTAGGGTTTAGGGTTTAGGGTTTGGGGGTTTAGGGTTTTTGGGTTTTTGGGTTTAGGCTGCATTACCCATAATAAGGGATCTAGCATAATTCCCATAGTTTAGGGTCCTTAATTTAAGGTAGTGCAGGATTTATATCATCAACCGTAGGGCACAGGCGCCCCTTGACAATTCTCAGAGTCCTTCCCACCGGTTTAGGGGCTTATATGTTTTGTTTACATTCGACGGCTCGGTTCTCGAACAGTGGGAATTTGGTATGGGGGGGGGGGTGGGGGTAAGTCTAAATATTTAGGGTTTAGAGCTTCGGGTATAGGTCATATGTGCTGATGCACTCGATCGACCTCATTTTTCATGGGGGGAGAATTTAAGGGTGGCTCCCAGGGAGCAGGGGGGGTACTCGGAACGCAGGACACCCAATAGATAAACATTAAACCCTAAACCCTAAACCAGATAAACCTTGTGCAAGCCTTAGATAAAGCGCAGTATGGGCTCAAGGAGGCCCCCTACATTTTCTCATCTCGCACACCCCATAGTCTTGCTCGGGGCAGGAGGTCGTGTCTCAAGCGCCGCATGCCGTCCGCAGCCACTTTTCATCCCAGCCCTAGACCCCAAATCCGAAATCCCTGTGAACACGTGTTGTGCTGTGATGCTTTGAAGGTGCCCTATCCCCTAGGGCTCCAAGTATACAAATAGTAGCTACCCTGAACCGTCGACCAGACCCTGCGCCTTGAGCGCCCTAAAAATAGCTTAAACCCTTTAACCCTACACCAGACCTGTTATAGTACACTTAAAGGAAGCCTTAGTCCAACTGTAAGGAAAGGAACCCTTAGTCCAACCTTAAGGAAAGGAACCCTTAGTCCAACCTTAGGAAAGGAAGCCTAAACCCTATAAAGGGTTAAATGTTTTGGGTTTAGAACTCTAAGCCCTAAGCCCTAAGCCCTAAACCTTAGGCCCTAAGCCCTAGACCCTAAACCCTAACCCTGAGCCCTGCATCAGGCCAACCATGCTCAGGCCTTCCAGACTGCCCTGATGTACCCAAGTGGAAAGTGGGCCGGCTACTATGTGCAACTCGCAGAGGACGGTTCCGGCCCGGAACCCTGGGCTGGCTTTTATACTTAGTAGCTGAGTAGGTAACCTTCAACCTTTTTTGGGGCTTATATAATCCTACCACAATTTAAGGCTAACCTTTTTTGGGCTAGGGTACTCAGCCCCTAGGTTTACGAGATTGATTTCAGTGCCTGTTTTCTTACATTCAGTCAGAATATATGGTGGATAACATGCTTTCCTAATTTCACTTCCTTAACAAAAGCCCAGGAAAGAAATCCAGTCGAGTTTGACATTGAATTCGGACCAGATGGGTCGATCAGTGGCAGTGGTACGGATGACGTCGGTGAATACTGGCTCAAAGGTCAGGGAACGCAGACAGGCAGCATATGGATTACCAAGTCCTACAGCTCCCATGAGGCGGGGAATATCACAAGTACACAATCGCATCGCCAAGAATGTGAAGAGCCACCCCCAAACCCCTAAACCCTAAACCCTAAACCTATTCTTTGGAGCAGCCTCCAGATGAGAAGCCACCAGGTGCAGCCACCACCTCTAGCAAACACGATGCTTCCGCATGAAAGTCTATGATCCAAGATGGAAAAGGCCCCAGTGCATTTGGTAAGCACATCTCCTTCGTTTAGGTGGCCTTGGCTACTCTAGCGCTTCATGGTATAAGTGGAAGCCTCAAAAACCCAGGCCCTTACCCCCTGTGTCACGTAGCCCTTACAGAAGTGTGAGGGGTTTACAGTATTTTTAGGGTTTAGGGGTTGCTTGAACTACAGCAAGTGCAACCGCAGCGGCAACATCAACGAGGCCCACTACCACCACCACTACCACAACCACGACCACTACCACTACGACTACGACTACGACTACGACTACGACTACTTCTTCTTCTGCTACTACTGCTGCTAGTAACAATGATAGATCTCTTCTGCATGATAATGCAAAGACTAGTACTGATACTAGCACCAATACTAATACTAATGCTAGTTCGAATTCTAATGCTAATGCTAATACTAATGCTCATGCTAATACAAATATTCATACTAATGCCACTACCACGAACTGCGACTATGTATCAACACATTATAGTCCATTATAGTCGCTCGCCACAGCAACTAAAAATGTCAAGCGGTGAACAAGAAAAGTCGGAAACTTTTGCTCATTTACAGTGTGACAGCCTTGCGGAGTCAACCATCTTCCTGGTGCCAGCGGCGGTCCCGGCCGAAAGTTGGCCCCTGCGCACCTGAACGCTTTAGGGTCGTATGGTTAAGGGTGCAAAAGCGATTCCTCTTGGCCTTAACAAGCTCTTCAGGTTAGGATCCAAACAAGAAACGCTGAAGGCCAAAGCCTGAAGCCGAATTAAGGCAACAACTTTACGGGCCTTAGTCGTTTGAATAGGTCTTGAGGGGTTGGCACTGCAATTTGCCTCCGCCCCGGCCGAAGCGGTCAGGGGGCATGGGTTTATTGGGGAGGGGAGTAAAGGGTGGGGTGTCCAGAGATTCTGCTGGCGCAGAGTGGGCAGAGTGGGCCTGCCGGGACCACCCCACTGTGCCGTCCGCCCCCTTCCACGCAGACCCCCCCCCCCTGTTTGTTCTGTCATTTTTTGGCGGCAAAGGCACGCCACAGTCAGAAATCAAGAGCATAGTGTCATCCACGGGCTTGTTTGTGATATTCTTTTCACTTGTCATGAGCTTCAATGCTGCTACGAGTAGTGCGGGGCATCCATGTTTTCACCCCGGTTCCTAGACCCTCCATCTACCCTCTACTAGACCTTAAATACCCTAAATTTGGGACCACATACCCCTGTTTGAGGGTACTTGGATGGTCCTGGTTAATTAACCAAGGACGGAAGAGGAGTCAAGTCTCGAAGTGCTGCTTTGCATCACAGTGCAGGCATATCAGTTGTTTCCTTCCGGCCCCCGCTTCTCATTCCTTGTCTTTCTTTAGCTTATGGCCAGGCCAAGACAGGCTAGGTAACATCATTCCCGAATTCGATGCCAGAAAACGGCAACTCAAAGGTTGTGTCTTGTACCCTGTCGCGAAGCTGATTCCCCCGTACACTTCGCAACACGTTCAAATCCGGTCATAACGTCTATATGTGCTATTGCACGGAGGGACTGTGCCACCTTTCGCATGGGATTCTTGCTCACAGCCTCAGCACTAACACAACTATACTCACATATTGAACTATATTCTGAAGCAACCGCAGTCATTCACTCACGACCTCGCACGTGCGACCCAACTCCTGCTTTTCGAAACAATGCACCTGCTTCAAGCACAGCCGGGCCGAGGCGGACGACGCGAAGCGTTTAATTTATCATCGGGATTGCTAATTGTTCAGGCCTCCGTATTGCACGAACAGGAACTGCATCAATGTCCCGGGTTGCGACCCGGTTGAAGGCGCTGAGCTTTGCGGCTTTGGTGTGATAGAGACTACAGGTATAGTTTAGGTCCCTACATAAGGGGGCCGTGGATCAAAGAGCACTTTGCCTTGAAGTGCCCGGAAACAAAATCCCTGCCAGGCCCAGATAAAAGCTATTTCGGGTATTGGGCTCCTATACAAACCGCCAACCCCTAAACCCAAAACCACCTAAAACCGTAAAAAGCCCCTGAGCCCCCCCAAAAACAAAAAAAAACACAGAGGCCATATAAGCTTGCAGCTCAGCTGCTGAAAGGCGTGGTCAGGAAAGCTACGCGCATTGGCGAAATCGGATCCGGGGGCTCCTGCAACAGAACAGCGCTTCGGGCTTGCGGGTTTTGGGAATTACCTGGGGGATATAGACCCTCTCAATAAGGTCCCCTTTAAGAGAGCTGCAAGTCGGGTTCAGAAGGGTCCCCTTTAAGGGGTCTCCCTAATACTACCTAGGAGGTTTAGGACTTCTAAGTTTCAGGGTTTAGGGCAAAGGCCTATAAACCCTAAACCCTAAACCCTAAGGATCATGCATGAAGGGTTTATAGAGTATAGGGGTTTGCGGTTCGGAATCGGCAGTTCTGGGGGCCTCAGTAGCGAGCTTAGGGCTCTCGGAGTATATGTTGCCACCCTTCAGCAGGATCTTGTGAAGTGGGTTGGAGACATGAAAAGATACAGAGCGCCGCACTATGACAGGGTTTGAGGGTGTAGGGTTTAGGGCGGTGCAGTTGGGTAGAGAGATTGCCCCGGTTTCACTGAAGCAAACTACAAGACCGCAACGCCAAGCGTGTGGGTGGTATCTGCTGCTAGAATGCTTTCGAAGAAATTTGAAGCTTGGGGTGCGCTGATGTACTCGCGGCTTGTGAACAAGTAGTTCATGCAGCTTCGTTGTCTGCGGCCTCGCATGGGCATGGCTCTGAGCCAATCAGCCAGTGTAAACCCTAAACCCTAGCAGTAGAATTGCAACTGCAGACCGTGCGAGACCACTGAGAGAGTTCGCCCAGGGCGGCAGCGGCCTTATCCCGGGGGTCTCAGGGTTTAGGGTTTAAGGTTTAGGGTTTAGGGTTTTGTAAACCCGAACGCCGGTCCTGAACCCGATGGAGGATCCGTCTGCTGAAGATGGCGCAGACCCGTTGCGGGATTCTCAGCCTGTGGCGACCTCGGCTCGGCGAATTTTGGTCACATGGGTTTGGGGTTTAAGGTTCAGGGTTTAGGGCCCTTTATGCTTCAGAACAACGGACATCTCCAAGTTGTTCTTTCCTGATCCTTTGTTCCATGGGAAAAACAGCCGTTTACTAGCCTGCTACAACAATCACGGTCATTTAGCAAGAAATCGCAGTTTGCATGTGATGTAGCAACCGAGTAATTAGTCTCGGAAACTTGCCGCACCATTTTGTTTTGGCCAGTTCAAACTGAGAGTTTCCGAAAATAGGGGTACCTTATTTTGGGTTCTTATGGCAAGGATCCTTCTATCTAGGGTACTATATTAGGGTCCCCTATTTTCGGAACCCCCCCCAGGCTCCAAATCTTTTATATGGAAATGCATCATTTGTATTGTAGTATAGTCTTACATATAATATGTGTGTATATATATATGTGTGTGTATGTGTATGAATGAATGTATGTATGTATGTATGTATGTATGTATGTATGTATGTATACATATATATATATATATCTATACATACACACACACAATTTTGTATGTGTGCACATATATATATAACACTATGTATGAGATGCATGTATGTGTATACACACATATATATATATTTATTTATTTATACATATATATATATCATTATAGCATCTTCGCTTATACTATACTGCATGATTCTGATGACATGGTGCCCTATGTCCCAGGCATGGTTCCAAGCATCTTCAGAGTGCCCCTATACTCTCAACTTCCCAGTGCTTGCATGGTTGAGGGTTAGGGTTTAGGGTATAGGTTTAGGGCTCGGCAGCTCCGAATCGAGTTCTCACTAGTCAGTCAAGCTAATGGCTAATTTAGAACTGGCAATAAAGAACCCAACCGCCCAAAGAACCCCATAACATTAAGAACATAAGAAGCTTATTGTATCACCTTTAACAGAAGCCGAATCAAATGGCCTACGACCGGACAAACTTTGTCAAAAAAAACACCTCCGGTTCTCCAGACTTAAACCTAAAACAGTACAACGAATCACGGAATAGCCACCATCGCTTTATGAGTAGCAGCCGGTGAACTAGACAGAAACTACACAACGGACACAGGTCTTTGTCGAGACTTCATCCGCCAGCATAACCGCTTTGGGGGATCCGTTGTTCCACTTAACTTCAGTTGACAAAAGGCAGCTAAACCCTCAACCCTAAACCCTAAATCCAAAACCCTGAACCCTAAGCCCTAAACCCCATAATCCAATCGACTCGGCGCTCCGAAAGCTAGAAAAATAAACCTGACCCTCGAGGGCAAACCTCGACGGGCCCCCCTGAACCCTGACCCTCGGCGAGGGCAAACCCCGGCGAAACCCTGGCCCTCGAGGGACCGAGCCTGAATGGACAGAACCCTGACCCTCGATGGGCTTTAACAATCGTGAAGGGCTGGAATACATCTTGACCTTAGAGCAGCCCCTCCGAAACCCGAACCCTAAACCCTGAACACGCCGAAACCCCTAGACCTCTAAACCCTAAACCCCTAAACCACTAAACCCCCAAATCCCTAAACCCATAAAGCCCCAAAGCCCCTAAACCCCCAAAACCCTAAAACCCTAAGCAAAAGCCTGAACCTCGAGGGCCCCTCTCGAGGCCCCGAGGCGAAACCCTGTTTTCAAGTCATTTCGTTTACAGAAATACAAATGTAAATGTAAATATAGATATACATATATGAAGATATGTATAAATAAATAAATAGATAAATAGATAAATAGATAAGTAAATATATATATATGTGTGTGTATGTGTACATATATATGTGTATGGAAGAGAGATTTAAGGTTTAGGGTGCAGTAGCAACGCCAATAAGTTCGGTGCGATTCTTTTCCTTGTCCAAGACTTCCTACTGTAAGCTTACTTGGAGGCCCAGGAGGCCCAGGGGACTGAGTAAGTGGGTTAGAAGTAGAGATATAAGTACCCTAAATGGAGTTACCATAATTATANNTTACTAAGTCCCCTGGGCGTCCAAGTCAGGGCAAGCGAAACACTCCAAGCTGGAAGACAGGGACACGAATACTTTTATAATCGGGCCAGGCCTCAATAATCAGACCAGGATTGTGGGTGAGATGTTTTGACTATACTTTTGACCAGAAACCGTCGGGAATGGTACTAGCTTTCGTAGGCCACTGTACTACCCTGAACGAAAGCCTGAACCCTATAAACCCTATA
>CAJNJA010015160.1:0-11880 GCA_905231915.1 Symbiodinium necroappetens | reverse complement strand
GCCTCCTAGCATTGAGAAGAAGCTACAGTAAGCATAACGATCACATGGGGACCTGATCCGAGTGCTCGTGAGGTCTGGGTAATCTTTTGCAGAGCGCAATATCAGGAACCTGTCTCATCCATGAGTACGAGGCTTTTGTGTCCGCGGCCGCTGCTCAGGCAACTGTCCACGCGGGTCTTCAACAGGTTTATGTCTACCCTCCTCGGTCAGCAACTCGCGGCGCCTAGCCACCTCACGTGTAAGGCCAGCTGGATGCTCTGCTAGATCAAGCAGAGACGACTCCATCCGCCGGACGAGTCGATGGTGCGCGGCTTGATTGATGGGCACAGGCTTACCAGCCCGAAGCATCTTCACATCTACAGCATCCAAATCATGTTGCCAGGAGTCATAGCTTCTGGTTCCGGGCGATTCTTCGCACTCAACCATGGTCGCACCCTCTACATGAAAAATGCATCTCGAATCAGCCACCTCGTAGAAAGCTATGCCATCATCACACCACTTCACACCAGAGTCGTTCTTCAACGACCGTCGAGTCTTCTTGGTGCTTGGCAACTTCGGGAAGGCGTGGCCACGGGCGTCCTTGCCAATCTCCTCGACTGCGGTGGCACCCTGAGAGCAACCCATGGTGGCGAAGCAAAGCTACAGCAAAAACCTCGAGCCGGGCGCTTCATCGGCAGATGTGCTGCGAAAAGCTATGCTGAAAAGAGTGCTTGCCGGTGCTGGGGGCTCTGCCGAAGCTCCTCGCGCTGGCCTGACATTCAAGGAATCTGGTCAGCCAGAGCAGAGCCAAGCGACACGAAAAAAAAAGGGAAGGGCCGAAAGCTCTGTGCGTGAAGAACATGCCAGGTCAACGGTGCAAGCGTCGATCCTGAAGCTGAGCGCTGGCTTGTCAAGGAAGGTTTCCTGTCGCGAGCTCTAACTCCTTTCACACTTTCCAGGTTTCTCTCGGTGCAACCTCAGCGCAGCAGGCGGCACTGGCTGGGGCTCTGGGTCACCTCGGCTGTTTTTCCATCGCTTCGCACTGCCACGAGTCGGTTGAGGTCATAGCTTGCATCAGATGTCAATAAGGCCAGAGCTTCTTAGGCCGTGCTGCCAGTGCCGCCGCATGTGCTCTTGCATCTGAACCTGCCACAAGACATGCGCCCTTCAGCGACGACCAGCGTTGCTAGAAATTCCCTGGTTGCGCACGCAACGGAGGAGTGCAACGAGGCCCCCGCACCACCGGGTTTCCTGCACAAGGGACAAACCAAACCGCCGGCTGCGCACCGAACTGAACACGAGTCGAATGACGAAGGCTAGAGTCGGCTCGAAGTGCCCAAGTACCTTACCAGTGGCGACAAAAGACGTTTGATCTGTCGTATCACTGTCAACCAGATATGCCAAACTTCCATGAAGGGACCCCCTGAAATCCTAATATCCTAATACCCTAATACCCTGAAATATCCTAAAATGCTAAAACTCTAGAATTCCCAATCTAATCCCCTAAAATCCTAAAGCCTGATGCCTTAATCCCTTACAACCCGAATATCCGAAATCCAACAATCCTGAAATAAGAATCCCCTACGTCCGAACAACTATCCTAGTCCAAACGCCTGAGCCCCCAAGCCTTAAATCTGAAAACCGGAACCCCTACGTTTGAAAATCCCAGGTCCGTACATGCTCGAGTTTTTTGAACATCCTTGAAACCAAGCCCAGCAAAGCATCCTAAACTCCCTACATGTTGAACTGTTTGATCTCCTGAACAAGCACGGCCGCAGAAAGGGAAAGGATTGTATACTGTAAACTCGTGAGTTTTGCACTGTTATGGATTCCCTCTCCAGTTGTTAAAAATCCGATGCCGATATCCATCCAGTTCTACGTTGTTAAAGATCCTGAACGCCTAAGTTGCATTGAAACCCAAAAATTCTTGAAGCCCTAACATCTTACATCTTGGATTTCTCATCCACTCAGTTCCTACAATCGAAAATTACCTCTTTGTCAGTTGAACTTCTCCACATACTTACTGTGGGCTTTGGCACATTGTGTTGACCTAAGAGAATCGGAAACTGGACTGAACGGCCTTGGAGTAAGGTTTTCGCACAGCGACCCTTTGGGTCGGGCCGCGCCAATAAAGCCCACAAGCCCGAAAGCCTAAACCGGTCAAGCTCCAAAGTCTAAAACCTTAACCTTTTCAGCTCAAAAATCCTAGGCCCTAAGGCTCTATACCCTTGTGAGACGTATGCCAGCTTACGGAGTCAACAGTGCGAACAACTAGCCACTTTTCAGCTTTGAACTCAAGACGTATTCGGTGAAGTGCGGTTGACAAGGACGCTATACAAGCAAGTGCTAGAGCGATTCCTATACAAGCACAGGCAGGTATTGTCCCTAGCATACGGAGGTCAACACGGCTTTCCTAAATCAAAGACCGAAAGACAAGGAATTTTCACAACCCTGAAACCCTTAAAAACCCCAACCCCTGAAACCCTAAGGCCCTATCGCCCGACAAACAACAAACCGAAACTCTCTCAGCTGAAGGCCAGTCCTCGAGGGCGCCGAACCACTTGCGGCCACCTAGCCGATCTATTGAGCGCGTTGGTACTCTAAAGAAGCCTCGACCCATTTTTCAGGAGAGGACCTAACAGGGATTTCAGAAGGCCTACTTGAGGAAGTTGAGACCCCTACGTTCCCCCCGAACCACGTAAGCTTCCTTATTGATTTTCCCCCATCACTTGGCAGGACAGTATCCCGTACAACATCCGGCTTGGCCTCGCCAGAGGCTGAGCCCCTCCCTGCAGTTCGCATGCAAAGGTCAGGGATTCTGCAAGGCAGAGCTCTCAGAGAAGTTCAATCTTCGCCAAGGCCTGAGGAGAGCTTGGATTCGCGTCTCTCTGGAGAACCTGGGCGCTTGTGGCCATGGCCACGTGGTTCGGAATTGCTGCAAGCATTGCACCTCCTTTCTGCGAGGACCTATGTCTTGGCGCCGGGAATCCCTTTTAGAATCATCAAAAATCACGAAAGCAATGCTGGTCGTGCACAACGCAAGCTTTGCCAGCATCCGGGGAAGTGGTTTGCACCAGTTGGGTTGAAAGCAACATGCGATTGTGGACACTATTCCGCCGTGGAGGTGGCATTAAGGCATGTGCCACGGTCGGCCCTCAGGGATGAATCATTTCCAGTGCAGCCGAGGCGGCGGGAAGATGAGGCTCTCGTGGAATTGCCTGAAAACTGGGAGCGCACCAACCAAAACAAAACCTCGAAGGCATAGGCTGTAGGGTGCGTCCGACGCGTGGCCTTGTCGCTGCACAGTTTGCCTCGAGAGCAGGCTTAATGTCATCAAGAAGGGACTAGCTTGAAATCTGTAAAGCGGCGGGGCCCTGGCACTTTCACCTCTGGCTTCTGCACGCCCGTGACACCTGCAGGAAGGTCTGCTACCAGTCCTGGCCTGGTGATTGCTGTATGCGGCTTCCCAATGATGATTCTGGAAACACGTGCTAGATCATGACGGACTCGAACTGGGTACAATGTTACAAAGGCCCAGGAATGCTTACGACTGTTTGCAGGCGGGCATCAAGAAACGGTTCTTCTCCATTTTATCCCACTTGGCAAACGTCACATCAGGCACCAGGCATGAGCCGAATTCTTTCGCGTTGCACTTGCTTGGCAAGGCTGCGACAGCCACGAGCTGAGCCGTGCGCGAGCAAACGAGCTGCGCGTTACAAGCAAAATTGCAAGACCATCAAGGACCGACCAGGGTCTCTAAGGACCACTGCTCACAGCAGGCCGACAAGCGAGACGGTGTCCGAATTCTTAGCTGCTAGGTGACCTAGCTATTATCAAAAGGATTCGACGGAGGAGCGGGAATGTGCTTCAGATTCACAACACAGACACCAAATGGTCCTCCCGCATGTGAACCTCGTCATCGGGCACCAAAACGCGAAAAGAAGTCGACTGTCTCCTGTGCAAACTTGAATTTAAGGCATTGCAATAGGAATTGCAACGTAATGCACAAGAATCAAATGGAAATGCGACTGACAGTGCTTACATGTTCGGACAGTGAGATTTCCAGCCCTCTCCTCCACACGAGAGATACTGCGAAAGCCATCGTCAAAGCCGACAGAGCAGCGAAAGCCAAGAAGGCCTGCGTGGCCCCAACACTGAGTCCTTCAAGGTCACACAGGTTCAAAAATAAGCTCGCCCAGCCAACGACAGGCTCGCCAGCGGGTCTCCTGGTGTCGGGCCACCTTCCCAAAGGCGTCCTGTTGAACCCGGCAATGAGCTGCAGGGATCGCCCGACAGTGTGCCCTGTGCAGCGGGCAAGTTCTCGAGTGCAGAGACCCTCCAAGGAGGGACGAGAAGAGAGAGAGACAGAGAGAGAGAGCAACACAGCGAGCACATGCAGGGAAGAAAACGGCCCACCTGTGAAGCGAGCTTTCTCGCTGTCAGGGTGTAGTGCTGGCGCTTCCATGATCTCTCTGCTTCGCAGATTGCTTTTAGCAGTGTGTCGTCGTTCAGCTCAGTAAGCTTGCTCCTAGTGGATTGCATCTGAATCAACGCTCCCTTCAAGACTGCACGAATCGTCTCTGGAGGCACGTGTGGCATCTGCTGAGTAAGGTCAGTTGCAAGCTGATCCTGTTCGTCCTGTGCATCCAGGCATGATGGCGTGCTCGGGTGGCACTCTCTGAACACTGCAGTCATTTGATCCTTGAACGCGGTTTTCGATTCACCCAGCAGTGAAATAGCGATGTCCCGCAAGTCATCTGCACTGCCCACGGGTAGCCGTGACACGACAGCATCCAACTCTTGGTCGAGAAGATCCGTGGCCTTCTCGAAGCACTGCTCTGGAGCATTGCACTGGCTGCTGCCGATGGAGCCACTCCCGAGAAGCCCAAAGTTGTACCAGGTTTCAGCCTCCTGGTGCAAGGTCCAGGCACGTGCCTTTGCCTTGCAGTCTTTCCAGCTGTAATGGGTGGACCCAACCGTGCCTCCCCCGGCGTCCCCGAGGGCAGACCAAGCATCCGCATACTTGGGATCAAGCTCCAGCGCCGTCACGTAGCAATCCTTCGGGCTGCAGGTTCTGTCGCCGCAGCTGCCCTTTACTTTTCGACCGCCACATCTTCCCAGGTTGGACCATGCTGGGGCAAATTTGGGATCAAGCTCCAAGGACTGCACATAGCAGTCGCAGGCGCTAAAGGTGGTGCCTTTCACCTTTCCACCCCCTGCTGCACCCAAGTTGTACCATGTACTCGAGCTTCTGGGACTGAGCTCCAACGCCTTTGCATAGCACTCCGTTTCGCTGTAGGGGTGGTTGCTCACTTTACCCCCACCGGCCGCTCCCAAATTTGCCCAGGTGTCTGCATAGTTTGGGTCAAGCTCCAGAGACTTCTCGTAGCAGTCTTTCCAAGTGTACCAAGTGGAGCCGACTTTGCCACCACCCGCTGTGCCCAAGTGTGACCACGCCCTTGAACTATTCTGCTTAAACTTCAGAACCTGAACGAAGCAGTCGGTCTGATTGAAAAATCTGGAGCCCACCATGCCACCCCCCGCAACACCCAAGTGGGACCATGCATCTGCATGATCAGGATCCAGCTCCAAGGCTTTCACGAAACAGTCCTTCTGGCTGTACCAGTGTGAATTGATGCTGGCTCCACCCGCAGCCCCCAGATGCGTCCATGCCCATACAGCTCTCGCCGTCCCAGGCTTTCTGGCTAGTTGTGCATGCCGTTGGGCTGACTGCTTTGTGTCTTGAGACTGTTGCAGCCAGTCTTGGAGGTACTCGACGCAGCTTGGCTTGTTGTTGCACGGGGTATGGCAAAGACCGGTAGCCAGGCAAGCAAAGAGCAATTGTCGCAGCATGGCGCCCAAAGCCCGGTCTTTCTAAGCGCGACTTCAGGTTGAGGAGCCCGGAGGTCTGCTTTCACAACACGAAGACGGCCAAACTGCCCCCCCCCCCCCACCCGACCTTTTTCCGAACAAGCTCCGGGCTGCTCGCCTGTCGCGTTGGCCGGCTCTTCCACAGCCCACCGCCTGTAGTCGGCATCCAACTGTGTAAGCTCCCCAAGACTGGCAGTCATTGGCAGTCTTGGCCCCAAACTCAGGCTGGGCAAGTTGTGGCAGCTCTGCCGAGCTGCCAACACCACTGCCTAGGCGCGCTGGGCAGAGGCTGAGCACAGCAAAACACGTCCCGAAAACCGCATACATTGACATTGTGATGGCTCGTGTAAGGCTTCAGTGTCAGACCGATGGAGGCAGCGGGTCGAGGGACGGCTGCCTGGCACTTTGGCGTTGACATCAGGATTTTGGAATTCTCGGGGCTTCGGAATTCTGAACACGCTCGATCCTGTCCCGCACCTCAGGGCCCCACACGCCCCTCAACGTGTCACGAGCGGCGAGCAGCCGGAAAAGACGCCGAGCACATTTCCGGGAGATGCCCACCTCTTGAGACACTGAAGCAAGTCTCTCGGCCCTTCATGCCACCTAGGTGAAGGAAATCTAGTCTACCTTTCTTCGACGAGAGATGTTTCCCTCAGTCGGGCATCGTGCTCTTGCAAAGGCTTCGGCAGCGCCCTCCTGCACAACTCGTCCAACGTGGGCAACTTTGGCCACAGCATCCGCGGAATTGAAGTACGGCTAGGGTTCCCTCCGCCAGCTGGCGAACAGCCTTCCAAGAGCAATTGCATCCGTTGTCACGGCGAAATAACATGGCCCCGTCGTCATGGAAAGGCCAGCCCAAGCGGCCCCGCTGGCGGGGCCTAGGCCGAAGGCTGCCAAAGGCCAGTAATCGGGAGCCGTGTAATGCCAGGCACCGAGCCACATCAACGGTAGCTCCGCAAGCGGCCCACCAATGGCAGCGACGAGTGCCAAAACGAGTGCAAAGAGCCGACCATCCAGGACGGCCCACTGAAAAAACGCCAGAAGCATCAGCAGCGGAAGCGCTGTGGCACCAGAAAATCCCGCAGAGATCAGCAGCTCGCTCGCTTTGATGATCAGGCAGGTGGATGTCACTGCCAGGATTGCCCGACTCAGTGGGCTCAGGCCACGCAGCAATGGCAAATTCTCGGCATTCCGGCTACCAAGTATCCTTGGACGTGTCTTGCGCGGCTGAGCATTGCACGGAGCTTAGTCAAACAGGCTTCTGGAAGGGTCGGAAACTTGATTTGCAGCCACCTCCTGGGACCCCTTTTGTCTAATCTGTCTCATCTGACTATCGAAGTACCCCCCTATGCTAAACCCTCAACCCAAAAGCCCTGCATGGTCGCTTCTAGGCACTCCTGTGCGACGGAAGCCCTCAAGTACCATTTCCCGTTGCATCAGTCCATGCTCCCCGGCCACCAAGAGTCGATGCAGCCAGGGATGGCAGGACACCGCCAAGCAGCGCATATGCTACGGCGAGAAGTGGTGGTACCTGAAGCATTCTGGAAACCACATCTGGGACATTTCACCTCCTGAGTCCAAGGTGCCAGCAGGGAAGTGCGCGCAACGCCGAGGACCAAGTCCGCGCTGACCGGCAGCACGTCGTAGCTCAGAAGCGCCTCTCAAGAGGCTCGCGTTGCCAAGGAGAAGGGCGCATACTGTAGCTTGCACGTCGCGGCCTGATCCTGATCCTAGTCCTAATCACCTAATCCCTACAGACTCCTAAACCCCAAACCCGAAAATGAAGGAAACTAGACACTCACTAACAAAACACAAAACCCTCTAAATATCCAAAGCCTACAAACCGTCCTGATTGTGAATGGCATCGACGCCGGGGCCCAGGACGGCACCCACCAATGCCAAGCCTCCTGAAGTCAGCTTGAAAAAAAACGGGATCCCCTCTGGTAAATCATTGGATGTGGTTTCCTCATGGTAACATCTGTAGCGAATACTGTAGTTTCCGCATGGTAACTTTGAATAAATTTCTTCACAAGAACCCAGGCTCAGGGGGCTACAAAATGCCCAGGTCTCTGTGTCCTTCTCTTCAGCTTCTCCGAGCGAATCACACTCTATACAGTTGTTCAGGCTGCGAACGTCAAACAAACTCAACAGGGCAAAACAAGCAGGGTGGGCGAACCACATAGAAAACGAGGCCAGGTGCACATCCAATGTGCAAGCAGTCTCAAGAGAGGGCTTTGCACGGGTCGCTGGGGAGGGAGCTATGACATGACGCCGAAAGCTTCCATCGGATTGCTACGTGAGAACGCTATCCATCGATCACAGTGGCCACAAAGCTACAAAGCTTCAACCTATCTGCCTCATACACTGGTCTCTACCGTCCTGACAAGCTTTCGTTCAGACGAATGGGTTCCGCCCAGGTCCTGCAGACCGCAAGTCCACGATATCGTCTACCGGCACCTGATGGAATCTAGGGTGAGGCTGCGAGTGATTTCGCGCGGCAGGCCGGGCCAGCGGGCCTCGTCGCCACCAGCAAACCGCGCACTGCTCCTTGTCAAACTCCACCGACCTATATGACTTCGGAAACCTCCATCCCTTAGTTGCCTCCATTCCTTCTACACAGCTTGAAAACTTTGCAAAGGTTGTGCAACCTGGAGAGAGCAACAGGTGGTGGCCCGTATTCGGAGCGGTCTTTGTGTGTTTGCTTTGTCGATGGGTTGACGCTATGTAAAATCCTATAGGTCAGCAGGAGGGACGCCTCCAGATCCGAGCAGAAAAACGTGGCATGACGCGCAGTCGCGTGCCATGCATGCGTGCTCACGCAACTTGAGGATGGATTGACAGCAAGTTGACACCGTAGCAGCGGCAGCATGCTGTTGGAAAGCCCCACCCTCCACGCCCCAACAGTAGCGATGACAAAGCAAGCATTCCACGAGCTGCATAGAAGCAAACCCTAGCTTCGACCCTAAACCCTAAACCCTAAGAAGGGCAAAGTCAGAGCCAGACCGCGTCTGGCTGGGCGCCTGCAGCGAGGGACTTCAGTGGGAGCCGCTACGAATGCAGAGGCCAAAGTCAGACCTGGCAAAAGCGGCGGCGCTCAGAGGGAGCCTCGTAACCGTGGAATCTCAGACCTTCGGCTTTCCCTATGATTTCAACTACCATGACATGCACGATCCTCGACAAACCTCCATCCTCATCCTCACACCACCATCTAGCAGAGCGCATCATCCATTACCCCATCGCAGCCCGGTTTGGCAGCACTTCCAACAAACAATACAGTGGCGGAGGCTCATGCAACACGGTGCCAGATATGCCATCATATCGCCACGAATCCATCACAACAAAGTCTCACTCTTGCTGCATTGCACATCTTGACAATACGGAGTCGTGCATACAGACACGCACTCTAACCGAGAAGAGAGACAACACAAGCAGCAAGAACAGCTTAATGTCTACGAAGTGTTCTGTCCTTCTACTTAGTCACTAACTTATAGTTCTCATAATGGATGTCCTACACGTCGTGGCTTGGCCTGCGAGCGTCAGCACACAGCAGCTGGAGCCGGCACATCGAGACCCACCGCGCTTCCGGCCCATTGGGGACGGGGGCTGGCCGGGATGGCTGAAGAAGGAATGGACACATCGCAGAAGCTGGTGACTTGCAAATGCACTTGCAAGACCTGCTTTGTCCTCCCCGAGCCGGCTGCAGCTCTTAAGGCACTGGAGCAAGGGACACTGCCGAAGCTGTTGCACCCCGCAGACTTCGTGCAGCCAGCTTCATGCCGTGTAGAAGGCTGAATACCTTTTGCACTGTGCCTGCAAGACTTCGACGAGAGCATCCTGCGCAGGTTGTCAGGGCCATGGAGAGGTGACACGCAGTCTTCAAAGCTTTTCTTTTCTTTTGGTCTGCTGCTTCACGGCTGCTTTGGCTTTGTACATCGCGAGCTGCTCAGAGCTTAGCGGCGCAGCCTGCAAAGTCTCGCTGTGATGGAGCCCGCAGCCCTTTTGGCATCCCTCGGCCTCGCGTTGCTGGTCCGGAACCGCCCCTGGGGCGAGGCAGGGCTCTGGGAGTCCCGGCTGAGGCTGAAGCCTCCATAGTCTACAGAGTCTACAGTTTGCAGGGACTGGTCCTCCGCGGTGCGCGCTGATGAAGGTGGCGGCAGTAGCAGCTGTGCCTTCTGGTTGGCATCAAAGACTCCTCGAGAGGACCACCACGTCTTGCCGTAGGAGATCCTTGCAGCTCGAGGCAAGGCAAGGGTCAGCTGCCCAGCCTTCAATAGGTTGCCAAACTGACTCAGACCGGGCAGCAACAACTCTTCTCCGGCAGAGATGTCGCGTTTGGCAACATAGCAGATCTCAGTTGGGCTTGTACCATAACAAGCACGAAGGCCTGCTACTCAGAAACTACTCAGCCTACTGCTCTTACCAATCCAGGCTGCGCTCAAGCTTTGTGAGGGCGCACAGCTTCCCACTCGAACGCGGCGGTAAGCCTTTCAAGGCGGCTAGGTCTCTAGGAGCCCAGAAGTGCAGTCTGGCATTTTTAAGAAGGCCACTTCGTCATGCCAAGTTGCCAAGTTTGGAGCTGACGCATGGTTGTAAATGCTCCCGCACCCCAAGACTACTCCTGGGTTGCTCGGTATTTCTCGACACAGGATATGCAGAAACCTAAAAAAACCTATACAAAACTCTTGCAGGGCAGATGAACATGAATGCACTTGGCTCTGCCGGGCCTTTTGCAGCTGAGCAGCGGAACAGGCCTGCATGCAGACGCTCGGCAGAGTACCGGTAGTCCGCAAGCAGGCGTCCCAACTCCTTATTTCCGAATGATCCTACGTCCTTGATCGACCACATGATTTCGCCTTCAAGTAAAATGGACTGCCAGACTGCATCAAGCCACGGCACACTCTCCATCAAGAGGATACTTGGAGCAATTTCCACGATCTCTCCCTCGGCAAAGGCCTTCCTCGCGTAGACCTGAAGTTCAGCCGAAGACTACAAGGAGACAGGACCTGCACCTCCGCACCCATCACGGCTCTATAGGTCCCTAAGTCCGAGGCGCTCCGAGGCCGTGGACATCGGAAAGCCGCGTTGCCAAGGCCGACGGGTACCTTAGGACGTCCTCAGGCACGAAGGCAACAAAAAAGGCCCTCTGCCGTAGGAAGTCACCAGCTCCGCCGCTCCTCGAAGTCCTTGGAGAAGAGGGATCTGACTCTGTCTCTGATCTGGACAGCTTGTCTCTACAGGGATGGAAAGCACGAGCTACAGTTACAGAGACGAGCAGCAGTCTCTGCAGCTGCGATGGCTGGCACAGCTCCCTGGCACATAATGCTCCGAGGCGAGGGGGAACACTCCTATGCGACTCTCCAAGCAGTTCCGAGAACTGGCTGCCTCCAAGGCTTTCTGCAGGGCGACACCCAGCAAGTCCTGCACGTCGCAAGACTCTCCCCACACCTTCGAGCATCGTCTTCCAAACGCATGGGTCCCGTGGCCGTGGGCTCTTTCGAGCACGAGGAAGCAGCAACTCCTCGCCTCTGGCGAAAGATTATCACGTGACTACGATTATGGCTGTTATCATTGTTACCATATTTACTAGTCTTCCTCCCCCTCCTCCTGCTACTCCTACTACTCCTCCTGTTCCTCCTGCTGCTGCTGCTGCTGCTGCTCCTGCTCCTGCTCCTGCTCCTCCTGCTCCTCCTGCTCCTCCTGCTCCTGCTCCTCCTGCTGCTGCTGCTGCTGCTGCTGCTGATACTGCTCCTAATACTCCTACTACGCCTCCTACTACTACGGTGTCCCCCCTGGTGCGACGCCCCAAGTTGTCTTGATAGGTTTTGTACATGGATGCTCTCTTCTCTGAGATGCACTAGACCACGGACGCCATTAGGTTTTGGACATGGATGCTCTCTTTTCTGAAACGCAGGAGACCATTAGGTTTTGGACATGGGTGCTCTCTTTTGCAACGATTTGGATGAACAAGATGATCAAACTTAGGCCAAAAAACCTTCATTCTGATCGCTAGGTTTAGGGCACGAAAATCGA
>CAJNJA010015159.1:0-11881 GCA_905231915.1 Symbiodinium necroappetens | reverse complement strand
GATTGAGGAATGGCGAGGGCTGGAAAACGGGCACGCAAACGAACATGCAACTCGGGGGAATAGGCCGGTCTTCTCTCACATCAGAGGATGCTTCCTGGTACCCGAGATCATTACGCGACAAGTGCCACTCCCATGCAACTCTGGTACCTCTCCCTTGGCCGCCACGGAATTTCTCAAGCGCAGCTCAGTAGCAGGGAGAGTGCGCGCTCCCAGTCGAAGCCACCGGTCGTGGCCAGGTAAAGGGTAGTCCTTGTTGCATTTTTTTTAAATTCCGTTTTCAGAGGGCCTACCGGGTCTACAAAGTCTTCTGAGCTTACTGGGAGAAGCGGCACAAGAACTCGTTGGTCGAACATCAATGCCAATTGCTTTTACTGTTGCATGCATTAGCCACGAGAGAGCATGAGTGTGCCTCTCTCGCTCCCTCTTTGCTTTGCTAGGGGCATAAGGCGAATGCTCGCTCGCTCGCTCCTGCGCTCACTCTTTCTCTCTCTGTCCCTCTCTCTCCCTCTCTCTCTCTCTCTCTTTCTCTCTCTTTTTTTCTCTCTCTCTCTCTCCCTCTCTCTTTGCTTTGCTTTGGGGTAGGACCTCTCTCTCTCTCTCTGTCTCTCGTCTCTCTTTCTTTCGGAAGGGTTATGAGCGAAGGGGAAATCCCTCTCGCCTCTCTCTCTCTCTCTCTCTCTCTCTTCTTCCTTCGGGTCTATGGGGCGAGTCAGGCCCGCTTTCGGGGGGAGGCAACGGTCAGCTCGGGGACTATCTCTTGCTTGCTGGGGTTGGAACAGCTCAGTTCCCTTGTTTGCACCTGGTCACCCATCCCGAACAAACACCCCTCCTAAACCCTATCTCCCTCTCTCTGTCGCTGTTTCTTTCACTGATTTGTCTCGCTTCTTCACGCTCAGGAACTCCCCACGAACCTCCGACGGACTCTGGCGTTCCCCGAACTCGTGGTGTTATAGCCACGCCGTCAAGCACCAACATTTATGACCGCCACACTCGCATGACCAGCACCACCGCCAAAGAACTTGTGGCCAAGCAAAAGCCGCCAAGATGCATCGTTTTCGTGAGCGATCCAAATGTTCTTTGGAAGTCAGTATAGACATCTTCGCCAATTGAGTCTCGCTCCACAATCAGGTAGTCGGTGCATATCTGGAGGAAGAACAGAGCGAAAACGCAAATAACCAAGGAGATAAGGACCAAGCACCTCGTTGTCAGGAGGCGCGGGGCATGTGGAGGGTTGGCCTTTTGTTGATGCTCTTAGTCTTAGTACATATGACGCCCCTCCAAGCAGACCAGCTTCGCACATCGCTCTACATTGCTGACTACCCACAACCTTGCGTAAGTCAAGCCAAAGCACCAGAACAAAGCCGTAAAGGAACTAATGATGGAGAAGACCATCATGCGAAGTTCGCGGATCACGCGGATCGCTCTTAGCCTGTGGATGCAAGAACGCCGCAATGCAATCTTGCGAACTATACTTCCATGCCGAGCCCTCACTATCAAAACGGAAACAGTCGACATGTCCGCACTAGCCCTGCAAGTCCGAAGACCACAGCAATGATAATAAAGCTTGAAGCGTTGTAGCTCCCCTAAGCATCCGTAGCCAGCGTATGAAACAGGCAAAGACCCTTCCCATTTAATGTTTGCCCCTTGAACCAAAAACTTTGGAGGTTCGTTATAGAAACTCGAAGCCTCGGAATGGGAGGAGCTGAAGGTTCGGGACGATTGCGAAACGATTGCAATTTAACAAGGCTACGACAAAGCCCTTCGTTGACTGGAGTCTCACCGCGAATCATAGCCAGGGGTCAAGCGGAGGATCCTGGACACTCGCGCCACCCGCAGAGAGCGCATGTACGACAGTCTCGTCACCGTGCCCGCCTGCAAAGAGCTCTACGTCTTGGGTCAGTCCATGCTGCCTACCACTACAAGTTTGCAGCACCCGGGGACCACCTAACTTTGCAGCATGCTTCCTGGCCCATTCAGTACTAGACACTGCAACGTGAACGGACTTCCGGGCCGTGAACACCATGAGAAAACCTGCGAAGGCAATGCGAAGAAAACCTGCAGACAAGTTTCAAGCTGTGACATGCTGTGTACATTCATCTGCCTCATTTTGGAGGAGGAACTCCACCACCTGCTCTTGCACAGCCATCGCCACAAGCACGAAATCCTTGGGATGCAAGCATGGGTGAAGATGTGTGTTGCGCCTTTTGTTCTGCTGGTGCGGGGCGGCCTTGCTTGCGGCAAGCCATTCGGGAATCCCATCTAAACGCTGCTGTTTCGCCGTAGTCTTATTTTAGGCTAATTGGGGAAGAAAGTTTCATTTTCAGACGAAGTCGTCGTCGTACATTCGTAGCAATAGTAACAACATTAGCGATGAAGTAATACTGTAAGAGTAAGTAGTAGTGAGCCAATGGTAGTGAGATTCCTGATGAAAGCCTTGCAAGGCTTCCAAAATAGCTGCAGGTGGGAGGCAGCCCTCTCCATTTGCAAAAACCATGCTGGAATGACTGTTGGCGCAAAGATTCATCTGGGTAGTTCAGCAGGTGTTTCATAGCAAGCTTCGCACAAGCTGTTTCAGGACAGCGGTAGCAGGGTATGCTCGAATGCAGGCTATCACAAAGACTGGCCCGAAACTTCGGTGATGCAGTTGAGGGCGTTTCGTACACCCTCCCCCTCATCAGGCGATGCCCGTTGATCGCAAGTATGGGGCGATGGCGGCACATCACATTTCTTAAACTCACCCCTCAGCCCATGACAGCTGTTCATATTACTTAAACACGCCCCTCATTACTCTCGCCCCTCAAGCGGTGGCGATTGATGAACTCATTAGCCCTTTTTTGCTCCCTTCCTCCCCTCCGTCCTTCCCTTCTCCTTATCTCTGTATGTATGTCTTTGTTCTTTTGCTTCCGTCATATGTGTTCGGTCGTTGGTTTTCCCTGTCGTCATTTATTTCCAGTGTTTCTTATGACTTAGGTTGGCTGCCGTTCTTTAAGTTTTGGTTAGTTCTCACCTTCTTAGTCCTTCACGGCTTTATCATCTCTTTCTCTAAGTCTTGTATATACATAATATATACATATATATATATATATTCGAAGATGATGTCTGCACTTGTCTGTCGCTGCTGTCGTCGTGCATATCTTTGTGTTTCGCAGTTCTCTATGTATTTTGTTCCTGACGTTTTGTTCTTCCTTCTTGCTTCTTTTTCTTTCTCTGTTTGTGGAGTTATTCCTTCCTTGCCGCGTGATTGACTGGCAAACTCCAACACCAAAACACATGGCCCACGGCAGAAAAAAAAAACTCTCTGCAAGCACCACCCTTGCTTTCATAGGCACATGAAGGCGGCCGGGGGCTTTCGGTCTTGTCCAGAGGCCCCCCAATCCAAGCCGAGAATCGAAAACGTTCCACTTCCAGTCCTCGCGCCAAAAGATAAAGAGCCGATGGACGAAGAACCTGGCCACAGTCACTTAGCGTGTTCTCTCTCTAAACCATTCTTCGGCGCTGCAGAGTCACATACCCTCCGGAATGCCTACATGGCCTACCTGCCTCGACCTCAGAAGCTCCACAACCTGCAAATGCAGCGCACGAATACCCGCACTGAATAATTTGCGACACGGTTACTTCAGGAGCAGCTCCAATACCTGAGGCTGGTTTGTTTCCAAGTATCAGAATTCAGACGATCGTGATTGGATGTCTCGTCGTGCAACCGAGACTGGGATCAAGCCTAAACATGTCGCTTCATCTGCCCCACTATCTTTAGTTCAAGTCCACTTAAGTTGCCAAGCAAACGTGACCCGCCTTCAGGTGATTTTGATAGTTTGTTCGCGACACTGGCACCTATAGGCACTCCATCGACCAAGGAACCTTCCTCAAAGCGCGGGCGCCTGTCACCGGCCCAAGTCTACTTGTGAACCCCTGTCAAGGCCACAGACACGAAGCTCACTATGGCGGCAAACACACGGCTTCTCCCAAGCAGCCGAGCCGCATAGAAGATGGTAAATCCGAGGTCCAAGTACCGTAACTCCTGGGGGATGTCGAAGCTCTGGTTTTCCATCGCCCAATTCCTGTAATGGCACATGTTGGTAGCATGTTCTTGGCACTGATGTTTGTGTGTGTGTGTTTGGTAACACATTAACTGCATCCTCATCGTCTCAACATGCCGAGAGCTACATGGATAACAAGCGTTTAGCCTGCGCAGTGTCATTTCTAGCGATATTCCGGGTTACTCATGGCTCGCTCGAGTGCCGCTAGCCGCTAGCACTTGCTTATCATAGCTTGCTTGCTTGCTTGCTTGCTTGCTTGCTTGCTTGCTTGCGGGGCGTCTGGGGACAGGGAAGCAGGCTCCCTACCCCCTGCGCAGAAGCGCACCAGGCCTCAGTCCGTGTCTGGTTTGTCGGTGTGAGACATGACTGCTCTCCCTCTCGCTCTTTTTTTCTTTCGGCAGGGTTATGGGCAGGAAGGTTTCCCCCCCTGCCCTCTCGCTCTCTCTCTCTCTCTCTCTCTCTCCATTCCTCCCGGCATGTGGATGCGGGCAGCCGCTGCTGTGTGCACCGGGTCTGATGGCCACTGCTTCTCATCAGTTGGGTCTCTGCATCGCCATATGCAACGAATGAGATAATGCTGTGCGAACTCCGGTCTGCATGAAGCAAGGCTCGCTGAGATCAGAAGAGTCAGGCAGTTGGCCATAATGACAACGGTCGTGACCTTGCAGCTGGTTCGGCTGTGGGCTGATCTGTCACTACAGTTCCAGACTGTACAGAAACATACAGAAAAGGACCCCCTTACAGCCCTGCAGCCAGAATTGTTGGCCTACCGATACAACTACAGCACCGTGTTATGTGGTGCGACTGAACTCTCGTAGCACAAAAGCATGCCTGGACAGGTAGGGCCAGCAACAGAACACGGCATGCCAGCTTCATGGCCTTCCGGCTTTGCTATGGTGAACCTGCCTTTCTTGACTGCTGTTGTGTCGGGCTCCGCAATATCCCACAAAGGTCCATAAAGGGCTTTGGAACGTGGAAGTCAGAAGACCACAACCTCTGCTCGACCTTCCAACCTCTTGCGGGCTCCGGGCGAACTGGAAGGCGGATGAGCGCACCAACTTCGCACAGCAGCCGCTACGGGGAGGCTCCTGCCGGCGAAAGATTCACAGGCTCGCCACTCCCAGCAATCGGGGCCCACTCCAAAAAGTCAAGGCTGTGCGATACAATGCACTGCAAAGAGCATATAAACTTCGTGTTGACAGCCGTACAAATTCCAAACGTTTGGGGCTTGATTCATCGCCAGAAGGCCGTACACTTTGCAGAGCGGCTGCAAGCTCAAATACTTCGAATGTTCCAACTGCTGCTCGCCCTAGGCCCGGGTGAGTGGCCTCGGTCGCTTCGCTTGCATTTGCAATAATACACTTCAATGCACCTTGCAGCTGAAGGTTCAACTGATGGAGCTCTGTGTGTGCTTCGGCGTTTGGAGTCGTGTATCTCTTTGCAAGGCGATGCCCTCTAGTTCTCTCTGGTCTAAGGTGTCCCCCCACCCACCCACCTGCACAAGTGCGGTGAAAGAACCAGGGCAAGTACTTGTGGAAAAGGTCAGTTCCCTACTTTGAAACAGCATTGGCCAAGAATCAAGGCTACGCAAAGTCACTCACACAAGTTCTGAGGACAAGCACCTCCCGTCCCTCTCGGGGTGTGGCCCGGTTCAGAGCAGCACGTGAGGTGTCGCTGCAAGGAACACAGAACTGAACTCTGCAGGTTTTGGGCGCATGCGCCTGCAGCGCACGCAGCTGGTCCACCTTACGAAGTCGATGGTTTCTCCCGGGGAAGTGTTGAAGTATGTTGAAGTCAAGGGCAAGGTACCCATCTATGCCTGCCATTCCGAAAATAAATGCTCGCAATCAGTGAAACAAACCTGCTCAAACCATACCGGCAAAGTAGGGTGCTGAATTTCCGCCGCAAGAATGCAGATACGCTAGAATGAACTCCTTCTATCAATGATTTGGGGCATATTGTACCCTGCAGGCACTGCGGGGTTATCATTTGAACCTTTATAACAGGGCATGTGCAGGGCTTTCACAAAGAGGCTCCTGTAGCTCGTCATCTTCGTAGATGCGGAAATGAGTATGAGGTATGGCCACAATCTGAAGTAAATGGAAGCGTGCTCATCAAGAAAACAGCCGGTGCTGTGGGGTGAACAGCGTGCTCTCTGCATGATCTGATAAAACCTTGCCGGTCCTTGCGGTTGCTGGCTTCTGCTGGCTACTTCGGCTTGCAATGCCATTTCTTGCTAAGTCCGCCTTGCTGCGCGGATGCGAGCGTGACGCACTGATGGATGGATGGGACAAGTCATGACTCTTCAGCCTGAAGAATTATGCGTTTGCAGACCCGGCATCTGAACAGGTCCAGGATGCTCTTCCCCTGCAAACTTATTGGATGGCCTCATGAAATCAAGCTATTGACCATAGCCCCACCAGCCGAGTTTTTGGCAAAAGCTGGAATCTTCTTGCAGGTTTCAGAGAGAACTGGTGCTGGAAAGAAGAATCTGAGATAATCCGAGGCGCTTTTCCAAGGGCTCCTTCGAAGAATGATCCTGAGGGCAGGGGCAGGAGCACGGAGCTTTCAGTGCCCCCCACCTCGCAAAGCACACCTTCTCACAACTGAGTCCAGCTCTGCAACCAACAGAATCCACGAGGAGTCCGAGGAAAGAGCCTTGAGGCGATCCGTCAGCGAGAACTACCACACTCTATGCCCCTAGGCACCTGCCGGGAAACCTCTTCGCGATCCTCTCTTCATAGCCCATTCCCACCCATGCTACCCTTGCAAGTGTGGAACCTTTAATCCCATGCCACCCTGAATCTGAGTACACAGTCCAGGACCGGCACCAAGAAAACCCTAGGCCCCAAACCATGCTTCCTAAACTCCTAAGCACGACTTAATGAGCTTCTACTCATGTACTTCCTGAAAATCTATACTTTGTGGGACAGGGGGAGGGATCAGGGGCAAGGTGCTAATTAGCTTGCACACGCATGTTTATGAGCCCGAAACCCGGGACAGCTCAAACACACACCGGCAGGAATCCGGCAAGAGGCCCTTTTGCACGTAGCCGACGTACGACTTCTCGCGCCTGTCATACCAGTGCCCCGGATCCATGAATGCAACCTTTTACCAACTCGCCCCTGCGGACAGTTTCGATAGATATAGGCATATAAGTATTTATCGATCTATGTGTTTCTTCTATGCAGTCGCGCATATGTTTGCCTATGTATTCACGGATGCTTTTTTGTTTACTTGTGCCATTTTTCATAATGTCTACATGTCTACGTGTTTACAATTGCAGCACGCAGTCATGCATATCTCTTTCTTGAGGGCATAAAGGACTCGCTCTCTCTCTCCCTCTCTCTCTGCGCCAAGACTTCTACAGCCCCAACTCTCCTTGTAATCGTAACATCCCTAGAGATGCCTTCTGTGCGGAGCCAGGGTTGAACACTATTGCGGTGCCTACAGTGGCTGAGCATTGAGGCGCTGGGTGATCCTGCTCAATCCCATTTGAGCCGGGGTTTCTCGACAAAGCAACGAAATGCCACAGAAAGTTTGGGTCAGCAGTTCAGGAATTAAAATGCATTTTGGGCCCGTTGCGGCATCTCGGAGTTGACCCTGCTCTAGGCTGTCAGACTTATATCGATGTTCAACATGTGCACTGAAGTGGATCACCATGACGTTTCTGAAGTCGTGCAGGCTCACCGGAAATTTCGCTGGGAGTTCGTCGCAGCCTTCCTTGGACTCAGAAAGCAGAGCGGACGGTCCAAACGCTTGAAGTCAAAGTGTCAAACACAGCTACAGCGGCCAAGCCACTTCGACACGAAGAGTTCCTGCTCCAGGGTCCTCATGCCACTGGCTCTGGTGGATCGGGCGGATGATCGAGGTGCGGATGTGCCGGAGTGTAGCTCCATGCCCTGCGGGCTGGAAACTCGATATGAGAGAACCACAAGCTCCCGATCGGGAAGGGGAGGCTCTAGCGCTGATTTACCGCAGACGAACTTCTGCATCGGCCCAATCTCGACCCCTTGGCCCTGCTGTCAAAAGACACGGCCAGCTGCTGTGTGCCCTGTGTCTTGTGCTGATGGAAAAGACACGCAGCACATCTCTGCCTCAATCCGAACCGCCTTCTCGACCGCAGGACCTGTTTCCATCAACTCCTTTGTCATGTCGCGCTTGGGCCTCGGAGAAAATGCTGTCAGGCTCATGAACTTGAGGACCAGGCTCTATCGGTCGCAGGGGGTGTCACCATGAGTTCGCGCAAAGCTACGTCTTGGTGACGTGATGAGACCATTAAGACCTCAAGATTCTAAACGCAGGCACACGTTGCAAAAGAGTTACGAGGGCGCAGGGACAATGGGAATTCCCGCCGGAAGCTCGGATGGCAACTCCGCCAGAAGCATCTGGAAGTCGGACACCTTCGAGTGCAAATGACGCTGAAGTACATGAATGCAAAGACGACACGCCTGGGGTCAAGCCTCGGTATGTAGGGGGTTCTGTCCTATGATGCAGGTGCTCGGTGTTTGGGGTGCTCATGTTTGCATGCAAGTTTCCAGGCGACGTGTCCATCCCAAAGCCTTCCGGTCTCGCTTCAGCAATAGATTAGGCCACTGATCTCCGAATCAAAACTTAAAGAAGCGAAAGCTAGCATCGACACCTTTTCTAGTTCTTCTTAGGTCCACTGTCCACTGATGGATCCGGTGACTTGTTCGGGCCATTGACCAACAGACAACAGAAGGGTCGATCCTCGGATCGACAAGCCACCAGACTTTGGGCAACTACTGAGATTCGGGGGCCGAATCTCGAAGAACGCTCTAAAAATCTGAACCCAAACGCCTTCTCTTCGAGCACCCTCGCAAGGTCGGTTTGCAGCTCAGACAGAGCATTCCTTTGCACGGGGCGCACAGGAGCTCGGAGCTTCCTTAAACTCTCATAAACTCTGAACTCTTCTGGACTCCTAGAGGTCCCAGACCCTTTTTAAGACTAGCTCCAGGCTTTTCACCTTGTTGGGACAAACGGCCTTCGGTTTTGTTACGTGGCACTTGGACGCTTTGTACAGTTCAGGCCGCTCGGGGGATTACAGCTCTCAGGCAATGCCCAGCCACGCCCGTTCTAAGCCAAGCCCCCGAGACTTACCACAGTCACCGTCGTTCAAATCGACCGCGACAGACACCACAGCCCGAGTCTTCCGAAATCCCCGCAACAGACACAGTCTATCGTCTATCGGGGCTCTGTAGCTCTGCGCGAGCATCTCGAAAGGTTGAGGCAACCGGACTTTCCGCCGGACCATCCATGGCCGCTTCCACAGCACAGGTTTTGAAGTCAGTCAGCTTTGACGAGTTTCAGGTAGTTTCAGCTCGAAGCCCAGCTCGCGTGGTTCTTTGGTCTTCAAGAAAAACTTATGTATTCCGACTAGTCAGAGCCAACATAAGCGATGAAGGACTCATTGGCGTGATATGCGTCATGCCTGACCATGATACAGGCAAGCTTACCCTCTGGACAACTATGTACTCTCTGGATGACGTAGGAACTAGCATGCTTGTTCTTCCTGGCATCCATGCTGTTGCTTGACATTGCAGGTGTCGGGGGCGCACTATCGCAGCAGCTCGACATTGCGAGAAAAGGGAGCCCGAAGAAATATCGAGATTTGGCAGGATGGTAAATGAAAGCTTGCCTCGCGAGAACGAACTGCCAACGCCCCGAAGCAAAGGCGGTCTCTCGGCTCGTGGCCCTGCCATTGTGGTCGGCATCCAACTCAGCAAGGTGCAGCATTGTATGGGTCTTCCAGATATCCAGGTCAATTTGTGTAGGCAAGCTCAGCAGAACAAGCTTCATCTTCGATTCCGTAACGCAGTGCGAAGCAGTGTCAGAATCTTTGCAGTAATATTTAAGGCACCTAGGGTATTGTTTTAGCAACCGCAGCACCCTAGTCATTTCCTGCACTGCGTATAACAGCGGTTCTTATTTCCAAAAAACTCTGTTGAAGGTAATTAATCGCATTGCTCCAAAAGTTCGAGCATGGCCTGAGGTTGGTTCTTCGGAATTCACAAAACTGCCGGACATTCCGTACCAGATCTGTCGCAATTCGTGTCTTTCTCCATATTCACATACTACTGGATGGCACCTGTCCTGTAGCCTGTAGCAATCCTGATTTGTCATCTTCATTGCAGCAAGGAACTCTGCCATGTGTCGTGGTGACTGTTGATTGGCCCAAGGAGGCCTGAAAAGCCATGCTCATACTCACTCCCTTGTGCTCGAGCCTGGACTTTGGTGGTCCTGAAGCTGTTCATGCCAACACCAGACAGATCACAACGTGATACCAATATCCAAAACGTTTGGGTTCAATTGCAGTCCATGCCAGTGTTGCAGCGCTCCTGCAATCCCGCAATACATCGACTAGAGCCGACCTACGCGTCAAGCTAGTCCTCAGTGCTTGACAGTGGACTACGGACTGTTCCATCGAGGCCCTCTGTTCCAGAGATTTGCAAGATGGCATTGGCTGTTACGAAACACATTTCTTGACGGGAGGCCATTCGGAAGCACTGCTGCAAGGAGGTGAATCTCGCGGCTGCCTCTGCTGCAAATCTAGCGACTCTGATCTGTAAAGGTTTGAGCAACATCTGCACTATCCAAGCGAGACCAGTTGCAGGATGCACTGCCCCACGCCTGCTCTGCCCCACATAACATCCCTCCCCTCCAGACGGCAAACTCGACAAACCCGGACACCTTCGACCCGACGAGCTCCAGCATGGACTGGAAGTCCTGCGTCGTTGGGCCCCTTGGGCTGGCCTCCAGCTGGCAGGTCAGTCTGGGTTGTCCCACGGCTTCCGGGATGCTTTTAAGCATCGTCTTGCTGCTGAATCAAAAGCTGAATCATGACTGGTCAACCCCGGAGCCGGACTGGAACTTCTTGAACTAGCTAGACATCCGCAATGACCTTCCGCTTACTCCAGCAAAGTGGAAAATCACAGGATGCCATCTTAGTGCCTTCGACCTGGCATGGCGGCATGTGCTGCGAACTAGGGAAACCCTCGCGCGTCTCAATCTGCGAGTTGGCCTTTGCCGGCGTATGGTCATCGTCTTCCCTGCCAACAACGGATGTCCAACACAGTTTGTCATCAGTTCGGGTTTAGGGTCCTGTGGGCTGCAATGTGTTCGCCAAGATTTTGCTGGCTCAATTAATGTGTGTCAAACAATCACTAGCATTGAAACGACGGCTTACAGCATCACGTCATCGCTGAAAAGTGTGCAACAATCGCTTGCCAATGCCCTTTCACCCATACTCTGAAACCGTCAGTGTAAACCTTGCAGGTAGTAGCCCGTCCACAGTAGGCAGTGGAGAAAGTCTTGCTACCTTCTGACGCATACGGGCCTTGTAGGGATCGGTGCCTGAAACTGCTTGGCTCTGTCTCTGTCTGTCTCTGTGTGTGTGTGTGTGTCTGTCTGTCTGTCTGTGTGTGTGTCTGTCTGTCTGTGTGTGTCTGTCTGTCTGTGTGTCTGTGTCTGTGTCTGTGTCTGTGTCGGTGTCGGTGTCGGTGTCTGTGTCTGTGTCTGTGTCTGTGTCGGTGTCGGTGTCTGTGTCTGTGTCTGTGTCCGTGTCCGTGTCCGTGTCCGTGTCCGTGTCCGTGTCCGCGTCCGCGTCCGCGTCTGTGTCTGTGTGTGTGTGCGTGCGTGTGGGTGTGTGTGTGTGTGTGTCTCTGTGTGTGTGTGCACGCCTGTACTTGGCGACTGACAGAGCAACTTTTTCATTCCATTTTGCAGGGGGACGGAGGGGGGGCAGGGGAGCTCCGTCCAACGAAGCTCTCCCCTGCACCCCAGGCAAACGTACCTGCATGCCTGCGCCTGGGCCCCGTCGCGGG
>CAJNJA010015158.1:0-11882 GCA_905231915.1 Symbiodinium necroappetens | reverse complement strand
GGTGCTAACGACGATATGGTTGACAGCACAAGTGCTTGCCTTTTGCAGTAACAGGAGTAGCAGCAGCAGCAGCAGCAGATAAGTCACGGCAGGAGCAGCATATCATCATCTCCAAAATCATCATCCTCGCCATCCTCAACATCCTCAACATAGTCGTCAACCTCAGCATCTTCATCATCACCATCGTCATCATCATCCTCAACATAGTCGTCAACCTCAGCATCTTGATCGTCATAATCGTCATCATTATCATCATCATCATCATCATGTTCAGTATACGTAGTAGTACTCCCAATTAGTTGGACAGAAGTTCGCTTAACTGCATTTTCTAAAAGTGGTGTGAAAACCTGCATTTTGTACCCTCGAACCAGATAAAACTACCAGGCGCCAGGAGGCGTGCAACCCAAGTAGTAGTAGCAGTAGTAGTAGCAGTAGTAGTCGTCGCCGTTGTCGTCGTCGTCGTCGTAGTAATAATCATCATAACACAAAGTTTTATTAGGAGGCAGCCGTAGCAGAAGCCTCAGCATACTTTTAGACTAAACACTGAAACTCGACACACACTCCTGAACCCCAAATCTGTCTACAGATGACAGGAGCGGTGCGAGCAGGTTCTTTTTCGCCAGTTCGACCCACCTAACAACTGCGCACTGGCCTGGCTTCATGGGTTAGGTTGAGGAGTTTAGTGAGGGTCTCTGAATTTCGCGAGACTGTTTAGGGTTCAGGTCTAAGTCTAAGTCTACGTGTTGTAGGGTTTAGGGCTCACTTCAGGTTGGCAAAGCATGACGTGGGGGTTGAAGGTTTTCTGAGGTATCTAGCCTGCTTCTTCAGGGATTGAGACTTCAGGGAAGTTTGGGACTCGTTAGCCTTTAGGGGAGGGAGGAGGCTTCACTGAAAGCGCCGACCCTAAATCCTAAGGTCCTGAAGGCTAAGGTTCTGCCGAACGCGGAGAGAAAGAAGCCTTGAAACAGCTGCAAAGCCCTCAGTCCCAAAAAGCCCTCAACCGCTAAGGCTGCAGGGTTTAGGGTTTGTACAGGCCCACAGCCCTAGCCCAAACTGCTATGCACTGAACCTGAAAAGCAGGATTTCAGGCCAAACCCCGAAACCCTAAACCCCAAAGCCCGTTGAGCCGCCTAAACCCTAAACCCTAAACCCTAAACCCTAAACCCTAAACCCTAACCCAGGCTACATCCTCCTCGAGGGCTCCGTCGACGTCTTCATTTACAAGAAGACCAAGGACAAGAGCGTGAGCCTCCTGAGGCCGGGCCCTTAAGAGGGTTTTTTTGGGGTTCCCTTTAAAGGAACCCCCTTAAAGGATTCCTTTAAAGGGTTGCTGTTAGGGAGCTGGAGGGTTTCGGCCGCAGGGGTTTTTAGTTCTTTGGGTTTGGGGTTCACGGTTTCTGGTGTCATTTTTCCCTTCCTGTTCCGGCTCACTTTCCCAATTAAATGTGTCAACGTGATCGGGCTCGTGGGTGCTGTCAGCACCTTCAAAACTTTTCACTCACACCTAATCCCTAAACCCTAAACGGCCTGCAAGGAAAGACGATCAACCGACACCACGCCACCAGGCGCCAACATGTTTCCGGATTGGGATTGCGATGATTCTGCGTATTTCTCGCATCATTACTGTTATTCTTATGTATATGTCGACGGCGACGATGACGGCGACAACGACGACGACTACGACTACGACAACTACACATCGACAGATCCATGAACGGATCGACAGAGTTAGATTAATTTGATCGACTGACAGATCCAGATGGACGGAGAAGACAGATCTCCAGCATACCATTCTCATTACCACTACTGATCCCAGTAAGAATACAGCAGAAAAACATGGTTGTTGTTATCAACAGTATACAGATATACGGGTAGGATATGTGCCGTGACAGTGATTGCGGGTCACAAGCGTATTCCTGTTCGTTATCCTAAAACCCTAAACCCTAAGCCTAAAGCGCAAAAGCAGCAAAACAAAAGCAGGAACCGATCGACAAGAAGACGACAATCACGGAGGCGGCGAAATTGTGGAAGCAGCAAAAGGAGGCCAAACAGAGGGAGTGTGGTCCTGTGACATCTCTGCTACAACATGTGGGGATGTGCAACAATGGTTATTGGCTGGTCCTTCTTTGAATATCCTTTTCTTTGGAGTGTTTAATATGGTCGCGTTCCTTCAAACTAGAACATTCCCCACCTGAAATCTGGGTGGGATGGACGGGTTCAGACTGCGTAACATCGAGGTCTGAATAATTAGTGGTGGTATTCTCCTATACTGCCGAGTATAATTGTTGTACAGTTTAATCCCAATCCACTATTCTAATTCTAGAGGCCCCTATATCACCCTGTTTTAGCCCAGTTTGCAGAAGCCCGCGCGCAGTCGCAATGCTAGGCGACAGTTGAGGCTCAGGGTTTAGTGTGTTTGAGTTCAGGGTTTAGAGTCTAGAGTTTAGAGTTTCGAGTTTATGGCTTTAGGGCTTTTGTTTGCCAGTTGAGCTTTGGCTCTTTTCGCTGGGTGCGGGCGTGGCTTGCAGCTGAGACGTTGAGGTACCCCAAGCCCTAACCCTGAACCCTAACCCTAGACCCGGAACCGTAAAACCTGAACCCTGAAAACAAACCCCCAAACCCTAAACTGTTGCACATGAAGAACAGACCGGTGACTTAACCCATCTTCGGGGCCGCACCTGAAATCGACTTTCTTGGTTGTTGTATCGCCTTTTCCCGCATGGGGCTTACAACTTCGAGGTTCCTGTTTACGAAGTTGCGAAATGGAAGCAAGCACGGTTTAGGGTTTAGGAGCTTAAGGTTTAGGGCTTAGAGGTTTCGGGTTTGCTTCTTGGCTTCTTCCACTTCCATTTCCCTCAGATCTCACCTCGAATCCCCCTAATTCTGCTGCAGAGGCGGAGAAAGCAAACAAGCTCAGGCCCGTCAACAAGAAGGACAAAAACCGAAGCTCGTTCTGCAAAGGGCATGGCACGCATAAAGCCTGGCAGCCCCCTAAACCCTAAACCCTGAACTCTAAACCCTAAATCCTAAGCCCCTAAACCCTAAACCCTAAACCGCCCCTTTCCGCGCAACAGCTTTGAGGACCCGGGTTAAAGGACACCCTAAACCCTAAACCCCCCTTAAACCCTAAACCTCTAAACCCTTACACCCCAAAACCCCTAAACCCCTAAACCCTCAAACCCCAAAACCCCAAACCCTTAAACCCCAAAACCCCCAAACTCCCTACAGTCAGCCCTGCCGCCTAAACCCCAAAGCCCCCCCGAAAGGCTTTCAGCCAAGCTCCCAAAGGCAAGTTTGATCCCTGGCCGGGAGAGTTCACGCGCTACAAGACCACGGAGGGCTTCAGCACTTTTGCCAAGGACGGACAGGATGAGGGTTTAGGGTTTTAGGTGTGTAGGGGCTCTAGGGTTTCGCATCTTTTGGGGGCTCGTTTCGTTTTTCTTTTTGGGGGCGTAAGTCTTGGGTCCTAAACTACTCGCTCCAAGTCTGCAAAAGCACCGGTCCTAAAGCCTTAGTGCGCAAACCCACAGCCCGAACCCATGCACCACAAAACTATAATGTATTGTAATGTACATTAAAGCCGAAGCCACGCAACCCTAGATGCCATAAGCCGTACATCCTAAAGCCTGTACCAGTTCACAGACCCGTTGTGAGCCACGAAACCCTGCTGAGTCAAAAACCCTAAACTCTAAACCCTAAACCCTAAACCCCTGCTGAGTAGAAGTACCCAGAGTGTCGTGTGTTGCGAGAAGGAATGTAAGGTTGCCTTCTCGCACTTGCAGTGTATGCCTGGACCGCCTGCGAAGCGAAAAGGGGGTCATTGCACTTAACAAACCCTAAACTCTAAAGCCTAAGCCCTAAACTCTAAATCCTAAACCCTAAACCCCAAACTCTAAACCCCAAAGCCCTAAACCCAAAACCCAAGGCCTTTGTTTCTTGAGTTGCAGGAGCTTGGATCCCAGAGCATTCAGACCAAAACCTTGAAGATTCAGGGTGACTTTTTTTTTTAAAGTTTGGCTTTGGTTTTAAGGGTTTAAGGGGTTTAGGGTGAGGGTTTATTTCGGGTTTTAGGGTTTAGGGGGTTTAGAGTGCAGATTTTATTTCGGGCTTTAGGGTTTCGGGGTTTGGGGTTAGGGCTCAAGGCGTGCTTGAAGAGGACTCGAAGTATGGGAAGCTGGTGACGACGCTGAAGTGCCTTGGCCCCTGAAAGTAATCGGAACCCTCAACCCCAAACTCCAAACCACTACACCAACAAAGGCCAAACTGTGAACGTGCTTAAACCTTCTCACAAGGGTCTAGAATACGAAGGGTTCAGGGTTTGGGTTGCTGCTGTCGCTACTCCTCCTGCTGCTACTCCTACCTCGACGTCTACCTCTACCTGTACTTCTGCTTCTAACTCTACATTACATTTACCTATACCTTACTAGTAGTAACAATGCTAGCACGAATCCCACCAAGAAGACTCGTAACCATCACCACCAAAGTAAGGGATACTTGCCATATGGGTAGTTCTCTAAATTAGGGTCCCTTTTTCGGTCCCCAACATAGTACGGCACTCTTATAAGAAAAGGAGCCCTAAAAGGGACCCCTAATTTAGAGAACCACCCAAAGGAACACCACAGAAACCCCCGCGCGAACCCCAAGCACCCTAAGCCTCTCCGCCGGCAGTGTCGGAACCTGAGGGGGTTTGGCGTTTAGGGTTTAGGGTTTGGGTTCAGGGATTAGGGTTTAGGGTTTAGAGTTTAGAGTTTAGGGTTTAGCGTTTGGGGTTTAGGGTTTAGGGTTTAGGGTCAGGTAGGTCAGGCTGTACCAGTCGAAGTCATACCAGGCTCCGCACAAACAGGCTCTTCCGATTCCGGAATTACAGATGTCGACCAGACAGAAGTAAAAAAACCCCAAACCCCAAAACCCCAAACCCTGAACCCTGAACCCTAGCCTTAACCGAATGATTTCCAACCAGCGGGCCCAGTCTGAGGAGACTCTCCAGGTTCAAGAGATCAACGCTTGAGGGTTTATATGTTAAAGCATAAAATAACCCTTTTTTACAATAAAGGATAAGACAAGGGAATATAAGAGAAGATAATATATAAATGGCAATCTTAGTATTTGTGGGTAGACGTGCTATTAATACTCCTATCTTACTTAACCTACGTGAGGAGTAACATTCCTTGTCTGTCATATGTCGGGATACCATGGAAGCCTAAACCCTAAACCCTAAACCCTAAACCCTAAACCCCTAAACCCTAAACCCTAAACCCTAAACCCCTAAACCCCTAAACCCTAAACCCTAAACCCCAGACATTCCTTGCCTTTCATATGTCGGGATACCATGGAACCCATGAGCCGAGCCAGAACTCTGAAATCCCTAAGTCCCTTGGTTTAGGGGTTAGGGTTTAGGGTTTAGGGCTTTAGGGGTTGGGGTTGGTTTAGGGTTTACGGTTTAGGCTTTAGGGTTTAGGGTTTAGGGCCATAGACGCCAAAGCCTTTCAAAGCACTAAGCTTTAGCACCGTAGGGTTTCGGGCTCAGGGTTTAGGGCCTGGGGTTGAGGCTTTATGGTTTCGGATTGAGGGTTTAGGGTTTAGGGCCTAGGGTTTGGACTATTTAGTATTTAGGGTTTAGGGTCGAGTGTATAGGTTTAAGGTTTTAAACCTTGAGCCCCGAAACCTCAACCCTACATCATCAAAGGCATCCTCTACGCAGGCCTGGGAGCAGGCATGGCCTCTGCGCTTACAGGAGCTGGGCATATACATATTGTACCTTTATGCACGTGCGTGCGTGTGTGTGCGTGTGGGTGTGTGTGTGTGTGTGCAGGTATGTATGTTTATGTATCTATATGTCTATATATATATATATACATATATATATATATTTGTATATTTGTACTTATATGTATACACATACATACACGAGTACACACAGGATTGCCTACGGCAGTTAAGACTCTATGCATCTTACTGAAGGCACCGATACACATTTCGGCCCCTGGAGAACCCAAACCCTGGACCCTGAACTCCGAACCCTGGACGGTAAACCCTAAGCCCCAAAACCTGAGCCCTAAACCCCTAAACCCAAACCCTAGGCCCTAAACCCTTATGCCCTAAACCCTATAAGCCTTAAACCCAAAGCCCAAAAACCAGAAAAAGCCACAGAGCCGCACGAGGAGACCTGGCCAAGGCGAAGGTCGCCGCGCACGCACCTCGAAAGCTTGGGGGGTTTAGAGTGTTTAGGGTGTGTCTACAGTGTGCGTGTGGTGGGTGTTCCTTTTGCTTTAGGAATAAGGGCGCACCCACTTATCGTGCGCTTGCGTCAGCATGTAGTCCCGCCCCAACCACCCGAACTATTCTCAATTAGGGTTTAGGGTTCACCCCCCTACCCCCCTCAAGGGGGGCTTTCTTGCTCGCTGCTTCCCCTCGCAGTTCGACACATAAACGATCACATTTCACAGCAAAGCATAGCTGAGATGGATTGGTGTCGGTTGTGGGTCTTCGCGGCCTGTGCCGAGAAGCAATGGTTTCCAACAAACAGTTCGCCCCTCGCCGCAAAAAACCCACCACAAAAACTACAGTATCCTCCACCCCTAGAGGTCGACCCCGAGGCCCACCACCCAGGAGGCCCGGGTCCCCGGAAAGCTTTTTTTCACGAAATTGGCAGGTCGGACCCAGGCGAAAAAGTCGAGCTTTTGGAATTTTTCGGAAAGTTGGCAGGTTTCTAGCCGGGTCCCTGGAATCTGCCAGCCTGGGGCCCCAGACCTTTCTGGGGAGAGGCCAATTTTGCAAGCCTGTTGAGGCTATTTGGCAGGTCGCCTAGGACCGGCCCAGGAGCTCCCTCACCGTTTCGTCGGGACGCTCCGCCGCCGTGGCCTCGGTCGGAGCCTTGGGCGCCCATGCAAATGGTCAGCGCCGCTCTCTGCAGTTTAGGGTTTCGGGTTTAGGGTTCAGGGGTGTCTCTGTTTTTTATGGGTCTTCACTGAGCTTTATATGAGTATGAATGAAGATTATAGCCTAGGGTTTTGGGTGTAGGGTTGTGCCAGGCCTATCCACAAGCAAGGAGATGTATATACATGAATACGTGTACATATGTATTTATATATACACATGCGCGCAGAGTTGTTTATCTATGCACATTCATGTCGTGCTTGGAGGAATGTGTTGATCTTTTGGGGGGGTGCTGTTGTAGCCCGGTGTACGAGGAGGGTCTAGTAGGTAGCCCGGTATACGAGGAGGGTCCAGTAGAAACGGCCCTCAAGGGTCCGGGCCTTAGTAATTAGAATAGAGGGGCATACTTATCAGAAGGAACGCCGGGGCTTTGGGCTTCGGGTTGAGGGCTCAGTGAGTGAGCAATTAGTTATTGCCTGAAGTCGAACACTGGAATCACGGCAGCACGCCAGAAAGCCAAATTCGCATACCATCGGCAACATTCATAAAACAATGTGTTATCCTCAAGCCAGCACTTAGGACATGTTTGAGATCCTTGACCGGGAGACGCGAATCAATGGCCTGGAGCCAACGGGCGAGTGCCTACGCTTGTGAACTGGGCGATCGGGGCCACGGTCAAGGGAGTTTGTTGTCTTGGGGTTGCTGGTTTAAGGTTTGGGATCTGTGAACCGTGAGCCGTAAATCCAAAACCCTAAACTTTAACCCTAAACCCTCAACCCTCAGTAACGAAATAAATGGAATTTCTTTGTCGGTGTTCGCCTTGAACCCGCAAACCGACACCCTCAGCCCAGCAAAGCAAGGTCCACAAGCACCCCCACGAGGAGTTGACGGATTTAGAAAAGGACGGCGGAAGTCGAGGTGACAGTTTAAGACTTGGTGGCACAAAGTTATTGTTGAGTTTCCTTGTTATCAGAGGGCTCCGGTGGTCGAGATCGAATCCGGATGCAGTGCAGGCTCCGGCTTTGCTTAGTCTTGCAGGTGACAAGTGCAAAATGCAGGTGGAGCAGCTACAGTGGCTAAACCGGTCAGGCAGCGTGGCCACACTTTGTGTTCACGTGCCACTTCACCTGGACCTGGGAAGCCGGCTGTGTGGTCGTCTTCCGCTGTCTGGTGAACCGCGAGGTTTCAAGATTATAGTTACGCGCATGTTCGTTACCAGAATGTTAATTGGGCTTGTACGGAATTGTCATCATTTTTAGTGACCCTTAAATTCCCCTACTTACTAGGTCTCCTGTAAGAATCCTTGTAAGGCGACTGTACTTCCGTAAGCCCTGGTCCCGGGAACTCACCAGCCGCATCTGAAATTGCTGTTGAGGTGCTTGCGTGCTACCCAAGTGGGTCGTTTAGAGTGCTTCGGCAGCAATATCCCCTGATTTTAGTTTGTGCTTGGCACGGTTCAGTGCCCCATATAGCCTAGCTGCGAGCTTCATCATCTGAATACACTACGCTGTGACAGGCGCATTTGAAGGTGAGCTAGTTAGCTAACCAACCTACCGACCAACCGACCAACCGACCAACCGGCCAACCGACCGACCAACCAACCAACCAACCAACCAAACCAAAACAAGCCAAGCCAAGCCAAGCCAAGCCAACCCAACCCAACCCAACCCAACCAACCAAATAACCAACCGTCCACACCGCCAGCCAGCCAACCAACGCTAAGTAGCCAAGTAACTAAGTGATTAATTCACTAAGTGCAAGTAACTAACTAGCTTGCTATCTGTCCTACTAACTGGCTGTGTAGCTCCTAGCTACGCACCGATCGGGCTACCTTGCGAGCTAGTTGTCTAGTTACCTAGCTAGCTCGCGAACGAACTAACGCACTACTTACCCCAACAGTCACACTTGATTAGCGAGACAACTGCAGAAATACATCCAACATGTACTACAATATTACAATATACTGTGATGTACTAGTCTATACTGTATTGAACTACTGAACTACACGATACTACATGATTGTACCGTTATACCGCCATAGTATACTACATTACAATGTGATGGAGTGTACTAGCACATGTACGATACAATATATAATATAAGCATATGCGGGTGCCATCTCGAGGAAGCACAAGCCTTCAGCCCTGCAGCCGAAGCCCTCGAACTAAGTTTAGGGTTTAGGGTTTAGGGGTTTAGGGGTTTAGGGTTTACGGTTTTGGGTTTAGGTTTAGGGTTTAGGGGTTGGGGTTTAGGGCCTCGAACTAAAGCCACAAGGTTCCGGAACGTGCAGTTTGCCTATCCGTTCCGGCCAGACGTGCAGGTCAGGATTGGTAGGTTTCAGGGTATGGGAGACTCCTTACTATAAAGGGCCCCTAACCCCAAACCCTAAACCCCTAACCCTAAACCCTAAACCCCTCACCCTAAACCCCTGTATCCTCAGGGATTCCAAGGCACCGGGCCCATGAGGTATGCCTTGTTTGGACTCACTTTTGTAAAGGATACTTGGAGGTTCATGGGTAGTTATAAATGGGGTCATAAGTAGGGTAACTATACATATTAGGGGACTTATAACCCCACTTCTAACTACCAATGAACCTCCAAGTATCTTTAGGGTCTTCATCAGGATGCCTTTTTGTCAATATCTTCAACTTTAGCTTGAGACCGAATCTTAAGACCTCAAGCCCCAAGGCGTTGAACCCTCAGACAGCCTTAAGCCCCAAACCGGATTCAAGTCTCGGGGAGTTTGGGGTTTCCGCTTCAGGCCGGAGAAGCTCACGGGCTCGCGATGTCCGGTTTCAGGTTGACCTCCAAAGTTTCATGGTTCACCAAGTACCGATTTGGGATGAATTTGTAGTTTGCTTGTTGGTTTGATATAGAGCCCTAACTATAAATACGTGGGGGGCTGCTGAAATCGACACCTTGTTTAGGGTTCAACAGAAGATGGCGCAAGCTAGACCCTGACCGAGTGAAGAAGACAGGTGCTCAAAGGCATTTCTTTCGTGCTGGAGGCAGGAAAGCTTCTTGGTTTCATCTTGCCATGCTGCCTTATTTTTTTCTCGGGATCGGGTCTTAATTGCTTCCGAGTCCATGCCAGCTCGAGACACTTAGCCCCACATCAAACATGCGTTCTGTTTAGTGGCACAGGAAGCCAGGCCCTGTGGCGACGTCTCTTATAAATCTACTTGGGAGGTAGGAATCGTTAACAATATCATCCCTTTATGATCCTGGCATCAGTACATACCCCTAGACCCGATCCGATTCAACCCCTTTCATACTCTTTCTAATAGTAGCCCATTTTGGCCCCTTTAAAGGAACCCTTTAGGGAACCCATTTTATTACGACCCAAGGTCAGCCGGTCTGGTCGGCCCTTCAGGAGGAGGCAAAAGCACCGTCATGGCTTCGTGGTTGACATTCGGCCAGAAACCCAAACAACTTAGCTACGCAATCCACTCTAAAACAATGGAGTTTGCAGAGTTCTTCTGGGCTTGTACTTAGAACGTTGTGTGGTATGCAGCTAGTATGCAGACGGATTCTTAATATGACGTAAGATGCACTGCTTAGCTACGGGTATTTGGAGTACGTTTTGTGAGGGACCTGGGGAGCAGGTTCGCTTATGATGGGGCCTCGAGAATCTGGAGTTTAAGGGTCCAGGGTGTAGGGCTTATCCTAAGAAAGAAGGGGCCCCTAGATAAGGTGTCTTGCCTTCTTACGTGTTTTTCGGTCGGATCTTGGGATTTGGGCGTTTGGGTTTTACTCCTCAGGGTTCAATTGTTGGTGTCTTGGGGGTTTTCGATTCGGGGATTGTGGATTCTGAGCGGGCTTCTGCGGCGAGCTTATTCGGATGATTGAAGGCAGGATCGACGGACGTAGGAGTGAGAGATGAAAGCCCTTCATCTTCGCAGCACTTTGATCAAATGATCCAATGATTTCCCCGACCGACAGCCGAAAGCCCTTTTCATGTACCTGCCAAGTGTTCCGTTGACATCAGCTGTAATCCATGCTCAACTAAAGCAAACCTTAAATCTCAAAGACCAAAGCCCTTTCACCCTCAACAAGCGCGGCCGACCATAACATAGAGCTTCATAGCATACCCTGCCCCATCGCCCCTATAAGAGGGTAGTAGAATCTGCCCGAAAACCTATGACTCTCCCCTAAACCCCTAAACCCCTAAACCCCTAAATTCCCTAAACCCTAAACCCCTAAACCCCGAAACCCTAAACCCGTAAGCCCCTAAACCCGAAACCCCTAAATTCCTAAACCCTAAACCCTAATCCCCCTCAACCCCAACATGAGACCTTCTTAGGCCCTCAAAACCGAGGCAATGCTGCAACGCTTCTACGATCCAGGGAGCGGCGATGTGCTCATTGGCCTCTTGGCCGTGGGATCACCGAGATGTCGGGGCTCGGGTCTTCGGGTCCTGGGGTGATCTTAGGGTTTCCGGGTTAGGGTTTAGGGTTTAGGGGTTTCGAGCTTTTGGGTTTAGGATTTAGGATTTAGGGTTTGTGGTGCCGCGAGGCTTGCCGCGGTTTGCGTTTTGCTGCATCTCGAGTGCCTCGTGGTTTGGGGAAGGGCTTCGAACTCGACCCGACAAACCCTAAAACCCTGCCCTCACCCCTAAACCCGAAGCTTTCTCACCTGTCAAACTTTTAAGAGCCTTTTGACAAGTCCGGTCAACACCAACAAAACAATCCGAAAAAACACCAACAGGTGCAACGTGCCAAGAAATAAACCTAAACCCTGAACACATCGTAAGCCTTCACACATGCTAGAATCACAAAACTATCAAAGCTTCAACAACCACGATGCAAACCGAAACCCAGATCCAAAACCCTAAACCCCCTAAACCCTAAACCCTCAACCCTATAGCCTAAGCCGCATGCCCAAGGAGACACGCAGCAGCCGCTTCGGGAGCTCAACATCCGGCCCCGCGGCCTCTGCTTTCCGCTTCAGGGCGTTGGGACCGGTTGTTCTTCCAACTTCGAGTTTCGGGTTTGGGGTTTAGGGTT
>CAJNJA010015157.1:0-11882 GCA_905231915.1 Symbiodinium necroappetens | reverse complement strand
CCCCCCCCCCCCATAACTAATCACGCGTGCATGGTTGCTTGAGCCCCTTCCCCGGAACTCCGGAGCCGGAGCCTGAAGCTTCCCCTGAACCCGAACCCCCCAGGACTCCTACAAGCATCACAGTCTAGATCGCTTAATCCTAAGGGCCCTAAGAGTTGCCTATAAAAAGTTTGGGGTTCCTTGTTATCCTTGCAGTATACTGCACCCCAAAACCCTACTCTAACCATTAAGGCCCCGAGATGAACCCTAAGACCCCAGCTCAGCCCAGGGCAACCGGCGCACCCTCGGCGCCCTCCTGCTGTCCCTCCGGGACGAAGATGCCGAGGCGTTGGGATGAAGTGCAGGGCGCCCTCTTTTTTGGCGTCTCCTAAGGGGGTTTAGGGTTTAGGGTTCAGCAGCTCCGGATCGAGCAGTTTTGAAGTACAGTTACATTTATAATTTAGACATAACGCCCACCCCCCCGTGAATCCCACAACATTGGAAAATAAGAAATTCTGTTTGTATATAAAAATGCTTTTTGAAGTTTTTGAGACCCGAACCCTAAACCCTCTGGATAGCTGCCATCGCTGCCATCGCTTCGCGGAATTTTTGCTCAAAAATGAGCAAATTCCGCGAACGGACGGCGGTCAGTGAGCAAATTCCGCGAACCGATGGCGGTCATCCAGCCGGATACTGCCATCGCTTCGCGGAATTTGCTCACTGACTGCCATCCGTTCGCGGAATTTGCTCATTTTTGAGCAAATTCCGCGAACAGATGGCGGTCATCCAGCCAGATTACTGGCATCGCTTCGCGGAATTTGCTCAAAAAGTGAGCAAAATTCCGCGAAAGTAATTAAGGTTCAAATTCTATTAGTAGGACCAAGCATGAGGCGCTAAGTATTTCCACGGAGAGGGATACCGCTTCTGTCCATGAAAAGGAGCCCCCTAAACCCTGAACCCTAAGCCGCAAACCCAGTTGCTACGAGGCCCTTTCGGGTTTGGGGCACCAAAAAAAACCCGAAACCCTGACAGGTATGCTCTAAAGCCATGCAGAGCTTCATTGCTCTCTATGAGCACGTGCCTGGCGATCTGGCCATTGTCTCCTGGCTTTTTTTTTCCAGGGTAATTTTTCTCAGGCCAGACAGGAAGGTAGGAATCATCGCCCTAATATAGAACGCTTTAGTACTTTAAAGGGATCCCCTTTTGGGTTACCTAGTGGATCAGCACTCCCCAAGTTCCTCTTCTTGATAGAACCTTGACGCACCAAATGCCGGCATTTTTGGAGTCCCCCTGGCCAGGGCCGGAAAAGAGGGAGATCCATTTACGTACCAGTGAGCGATCTAGAGCCTAGGACTCATGTTAGGTAGCCCAGAGAGGCACAGTTCGTGCGATCTGCGAGGTAATCGCCGTGGCTCAGATGATGATGGCAGGGAGCAATGTGCCACTTGGTAAAGTTGCAGTGTTCTCCCTTTCCGAGTTCCTACCAAGCTGCAACGAACTCTCACAACTACCACCTGTCAATCGTCCAAGAAGTCACGGTCCCTTAACGCAACTTCATGCAGTCCTCTTACCTCTTGCGAATGCACATTTTTTTTGGAAACAGCGCAGGCTGACTTGATTTTACACAACATTTCGAAAGGACACAACCTGAGTTGAGGTCAAAGCCGGCCCTCAATGCTGAGCCTTGATGCTTTCCCAGGTATGGCAATAGCAACAGCCGCAAAGCCGCTCTTCAGGCAGTTGTGCCGATCGTGCTCAATAAACGTAGCGACATAGCGGGGCAACAACAAAAAGTCAGCATCCATTGCGACAGTACCGGTGTTTACAGCAATGCTAGGGCACAGGAGGCCTGGTATGCACCCCGCCAACAACCTATTGTTCTTAGCCTCTTCTTCTTGTAACTGTTCAATATTCTTATTCGTTGTTATTTCTACCAACTACTTCTGTTTCATATCATTAATTATCATTGTTCTTATTCTTATGGTTGTTATTATGTGTACTACTATTATTCGTTTCGTGCTATGCCTCGTGATTGCATAGCGACACCCTTGAGAGTGGCACAGCAGAGAGAGACAACGAGAGAACGAGAGAGAGAGAGAGAGAGAGTATTCTTAAACCCTAAAGTACCCTAAACCCGTACACCCTAAACTGCCCTAAACCCCAAACCCCTAAACCCTAAACCTGTGGAAGAAGGAAGAAAGCACGTATTCTTATGAAGGCTTCATCCATTGCATCCTGAATCTTCGAAGGCCCGGGTCCTTGCTTTTGTATCGCCAGGCCCTGGTCGGCTCTGATGGCAGCAGCAACAGGGCCAGGGGGGGAAGGGGCAATGTACTTTTTATACTACATGATGTGGTAAGATGGTATGTCTATGATCTTAATTTTTTCTATTCTGTTCTTTTCTATTCTTTTCTGCTCTGTTCATCGGGTTCCTTACAGAGTAAGTGCTTACGCCCTGGGAGGCAAAAAAGCATTTGCACTTTGTCCACGGTTGGACTTTGGCGCCCTAAGCCTCAAAGGCTATAACCTCCTAAACTGGCTCTCAGAGAGCCCAATACACTTTATTTATGGAATATACCAAGGGGTATTGGGGTGTCTGGGCTTATAGGGGCTATAGGCCGCCTGGGAGGCATTTTCCGAATTTGCCGTCTTCTAGATGATCGAGTCAACAACTGATATTGAATGTTTCTGTTGTGAATGATTGTCAGAGGGATGGCAATGATTCGATGCTTATCGGTCAATGGGTTGGAGGGCTATCATGGTGAAATGTCTCAAGAAAAGTTGATGCCAAGTTGGCATCAGTCTAGCAAGTCTAGTGCACAATGTTTTCCTTCACGTGTGCATGCTCCTCCATGGTGGGTTGCTTCTGTCGAGATACGGGCAGTAGCAGTGGCTGCAGTATCAACAGCACATGAGTGACATGGCTATCCAGGGGCAGCAGCTACAACAGTAGCAACAAAATCCGCACTTGTCATTAGCAAGACCAGCAGCCAAGAGACTGATGATAACATGGGCCGGCGACTTGCACAGCAAGAATAGCGACGACAACAGCAACGCCGTTAGGGTCGTCATACTCAGCAGTCCCGATTCGCAAATTGAAAAGCAGTCGTACCTGATGTTTCAGAGTCTGATGACAGGCTTTGGCTGCGGTGCTTTCCCGCCTCCTGGTCGCATGAGGTTTTCAAACTTCCTAGGGGCGAGCTGGAGGCGACGGCAGTGACTCTAGTCCGTCAAGAAGCCTTCCCACACCCTCAATGCTTGGAAACTAATAGTACTACTAATACCTATACTAATACTAATACTAATTGAAATACTAATACTAATACTAATGCAAAAATGGCCGGCTCGAGCTCTTTTGGGATCATCCCTTCGGCCCTTCCTGCGACCGCCTCTTTCTACCGGATTGCAGCCATGGCTCTCCTCAACCGGATCCTCATCAGCCTCTTTGGGTTCGCGGTGTGCAAGCCGGAGCTCCGCGGTGCAGAGCTCCAGTGCAGCGGCTCGGGCAGCATCCCGGCAGGGCCGGTCTGCTACGGTGGCTCGCTCTTGACCGAGACCTTCTCGATCCACGTCGTGAGCCACGATGGTGAGGTGGGCATCGTGGACATGAAGGCCGAGGGTCCCCAGACCGCTGAGTGCGAGGGTGCCAACTTCGAGAACAACGACAACGTGATCACCATTGAGACTAGGTCTAGCTGGTTCAGTGGTATAGCTGATTCAGTGGTATACTACATTTTTATAGTTTTTCCTCTGTTGTTGGGTTCCTGATGTAGGGTAGTAGGTTACCGAACAGCTGAGGAGAACGACCACGGCTGTGGCCTGACCAAGTACGACTACGCGGTGGAGTATTGCCCTGACCAGGACAACCTCATCATCAGTATCTGGGTTCTTGTTCGGGAAGGTACCTTAAGTTACCATACCAGCGAAACCATATGATGTTCTACAGAGCCCTATTATAGTACCTTAGGTTTCGTCCCTTAGCAAGAGCCGAGGTATGGTGAAGCCCTACAGCGTGCGGGTGGTCTTGGAGAGCCAGGCCTGCCCCGCAGCGGGGGAGGTCTAAGAAGCGAAGAAACTTTTCGTGAGGGGCACGAGCCGGAGGCCTGGGTCGGAGGGGCAGTGGGAGTTTGGGATGCTGATGGGCTGAGAGGATGCCGCGTTCCAGAACCACAGGCTTCGCCAAGAAGGCTTTCGTGTATATCAACTTGCATGAACGAGCAGATGGGTGGTCATGCATAGCATGGGGAGAAGGTGCAACTTCACTAGAGCCTGTTTGGCAAGCCAAGCTCCTTTTTTGTTTAAACTTCACAAGATGCGCTTGATTGATGGCTTCTACTCCCCTGAGATTCCCAGTATCTGCTGGAGTTCCTTGGCGCCTGGCAATGTCCAGGCACACAGATCTAAATGAGACCGCATGGGATACTAGCTTGCGAAAAGGGCTTTGCCGATCGACATCTCGTGGTGCGGGTGCGAAGCATCACGAGTCGGAGTACTGCTGCATCAGCCACGGTCATGTCGTGTTGCTTTGTTGTCGGTTAATATGATGCTCGAGACGAGATGCTGCTGATAATGGTGATGGGGCTATGATGATGACGCTGAAGATGGCAACTGGTAGTGATGGTGTGAACGGTGCTTTCACTCGGCAAGAACAAGACTTGATGATGAATGGTCTTGTCGCCCACAGTTTTGCCACGGAGGTGATAATCTTAACCTTGTTCGTGAGTTGGTGAAGATAATATGCTATTAAAGTCGATGTGATTGGCCTCTTCGGGAGTCCGCGAAGACGATAGATCACACTCTGTTCTGCTCGAAGTAGGAGTGCCCCGACTCGAAACATTTGCACAAGGTTTAAGATATGGTACCTGCGGCAGCAGCAGAAAGCTATGGTACCATCAGACAGATCGTGACACCTCGCACGAAGAGTCAGGCTGCAGAGACGCAGGCTAATCGTTAAAGGAAGTACAACGTGCAGAGACCCATGCGGACAAGCTGCTAGCTGTGTATCATCGCTTCAGAGGCTGAGGTTTTACATGTTCACATCAGGTGGCTTCGCTTTTGTTCTTTCGATAACGCCATCCTGTTGGTTTAACCGACGCCTTGGACTCTACGTGGACGCTGAATAGCCTATCTTTGTTAAGGATTTCATTGCAAAAAACCTAAAAGTGTAAGTTCTTTTAGGGCCCAGGTATATCGCGCACCTCAAAACCCCGGAGCCTAAACTCGACACGACAAGCCTTACTGTAAGATGCTCTCGGGAGGGGAGGGTTCAACACGTGCAGCAACTGCTTTTTCTCTGTGTGTGTGTGCGTGTATGTGTGCGAGTTCCCCTGCCACGTTAGAGCCTAAATCCTGCAGCACAACTCCAAACCCTAGACCCTAAACCCTAAACCCTAAACCCTAAACCCCAAACCCCAAACCCTAAACTCCAAGCCCTAGACCTTAAACCCTTGTTAAACTTTAAGCCTTCAGACCCGAAGCCCTACAGCAAAACCCTAAAACCCTAAGCCCTAAGCCCCTGGACCCTGAACCTTTATCAAAACCCCAAGCCCTAAACCGTAAAACCCCTAAGAGCAGTGCATTGAAGGAAACTACAGGTGGGGAGTTTAGGGTATGTAGGGCTTCCATAAACCTTCTGTAAGGTATATAGACCTTCTATACGGCTCTTATAACGGTAACTACCCACCTGAACCCTAAACCCTAAACCCCAAACCCCAAACCCTTAACCCCACACCCCAAACCCTAAACCCCGAAACCCCCTAAACCCCCTAAACCCCCTAAACCCCTTAAGCCCTAAAGCCCCACAACCCTAAACCCAATGTAAAGCCCCTAAACCCTAAACCCCTTAAGCCCTAAACCCTAAACCGTAAACCCTAAGCCCCAAACCCCCAAACCCCCAAACCCCGAAGAGCAGTGCAAGGTCACCTGGAGGCCCTGCGGGAGCGGGGGACCTTGGAGGCGGCCGCGGCGGAGCGGCTGCTGCGGCGCTGGCCTGTTTAGGGCTTTAGGGATTGAGATGTCTAGGGCTTTAGTGTTTGAGGAGTAGTGGTTTAGGGCTTTAGGGATTGATAGGTCTAGGGCTTTAGGGCTTTAGGGTTTGAGGAGTAGTGTTTTAGGGTTTAGGGCTTTAGGGTTTGAGGGTTTAGGGCTTTAGGGCTTTAGGTTTTGAGTAATAGGGCTTAGGGGCTTAGGGCTTAGGGTTTAGGGCTTTAGGGATTGATATGTCTAGGGCTTTACGGCTTTAGGGTTTGAGGAATAGTGTTTTAGGGTTTAGGGTTTGGGGTATAGGGTTTGGGGTTTGAGTAATAGGGCTTAGGGTTTAGGGTTTTAGGGATTGAGGGTCTAGGGGTTTAGGGGTTGAGGAATAGTGTTTTAGGGTTTAGGGTTTGGGGTTTAGGATATAGGGTTTAGGGCTTAGGGCTTTAGGGATTGAAAGTTTAGGGCTTAGAGTTTTAGTGTTTGAGTAATAGGGCTTAGGGCTTCGGGTTTGGGGTTTAGGCTTTATGGACTTAGGGTTTGGGGTTTAGGGTTTGGCATTTGCGGGATGAGGGTTTCGGACTTTGAGGGATTGTAACAAGGGCTTTTAAGGCCCTGTTGATTTGTGTTGGAGGGTTCGTAGTACATATTCCCCTAAACCCTAAACCCTCAGTGCAGATGGAGAAAGGTGTCACTAAAAAACCTAAACCCCACGTAAACCCTAAACCCTAAACCCGGGTTGAGGGGTTGACGGTTGAAGGCTTAGGAGAGAGGCTTAGAGCTTGAGGGGGCCCTAAACCCCCACAGGCCTAAGCCGTTGATTTCGCAAAGCTTCGGAGGTGTGTTCATGGCTTCAGAACTCGGGCACCTCCCTCTTTGCTGTCATGAAGAGTTCTGATTAGATTTAATGCACCCCTCTTTACGGGTTTTACCGGCAGTTGGCGATTTGGTTGGTCATGCATGCCCACGGAGATTCAGTTGATGCAAGTTAGTGTCTGCGTGAACCTCTCTTTCGCTATCTTGGCGTGATCTGCTGCGCACGCTTTAAACTGCCCGACTCCTTTCAGAGATTGCAGGGTTTTAGGGCACTTGGACGTGTCTTCCTTTTGAAGCACCTTTTGCGCCCGTTTCTGTGAGTCTGGGGGTCAGATTTTTTTTTGAATGATGGGGCATGTTCTTTCCAACACTCCGAACACATACGCGCAGCGCAGCATCAGCAATCAAGTCCTAAACCCTTAAGCCCAAAACCCAAACCGAATCTCAAGCCAGGGTAGGATCTGCTCGTGCCTTATCCAGGGGTCGCTGTAATCAGGAGGAGCTGACTCTTGAGGGTGTGCACTCTGGTCCAATAATTTAGTTGCTAGTATTCCCATAATATAGTCCGTAATCTAATTATCGGGGTAATGTACCCCGAAAACCTTATGCTACCCACTACGACCCTTTCATTATGGCACACTTGAGCTCCTTGCTGGGCCCTGTCTTTTTTGCCTGAGGCTGCTGGAAGCTCTGAGCAGGACAGTTCCGGAGGACTGACCGCGGTTTTGAATCCCACACCGCACGTTAGCGCTTTAGGTTTAGGGTCTAGGGCTTAGGGTTTCGGAAGTTCTAGGTTACGTTCGCTACTGAGGGTTCAGTTCCTGATTGCACCTAAGCTATGCGGGAGCTTGCGGGGTACAGAGTGATACCATGTTGGGGTCCCTGCAGGGTGCAAGGGTAAGAGAGCATCAAACCTGAGACCCCTGTGCTGGAGCCTGCTCTCTTTTCGTAAAGCCTTCTTTCTTATGGCGTTCCACAAGCCGATGACTTTGGGAGGAAGGCTCATATGTGCAGAACCCTCTTCGGGTGAGTCACGTCGAGCTGACCACAGCAATGACCCATCATGTCGTCGTGTCCATCTGTTCATCTTTGCATACATATACATATACATATACATATACATATACACATATGCATATACATATACATGTACATGTACATGTACATATACATATACATATACATACTACATGTACATATACAACCCCGAAGGACTAGCATAATATGCACCCCTAACCCGATTCCAATTATCGAGGACACCGGCTTGTTCAAGCGTGAGCGCCGAAACCCCAAACGAAGCACCTGAAGCCTCCGCCGTGGCTTACCGAGTTCCCAAAAACAAGCCATGAACCTTTCTTTGGCTCTTCGCTACACCCCAAGACCTAAGCCTTAAACCCTGGAAAAAGAATCCTAAACTCTGGACCCCAAGCCCAAGCTCTAAAAGGCGGACCCCCCAAAGCTCCCAAGCCCGGAACCTTGGTCCTACTGACGAAAGTCATGAACTACTGGGGTTTAGGGTTTAGGGTCTAGGGCCGTTTAGGGTAGCAAGCAGCTCCTAATTCTCCTGGAAATAAGCCCTCGGAAGGAGCTGCAGGCACACTTGGCGGAGATTTTGCTGCTCAGCCTCTTAGACCAGTCGGTCGAGGCCCGCCAAAGCGGGGAATGAAGCTCCCGAACGCCCAAGGTTTAAGGTAGGGGCCTTAAAAATCAGAATAGGGTTTTGGGCTCCTTCATCGTAGACTTCTAATAATAATAATAACAACAATAATAACAACAATAATGACAATAATAATACAATAATAATAATAATGATAATGATAATAATAACCGTAATAAAGAGGACCCTAGGGAATAATATTGGTAATCATTTAGGCTTCTACAATAGGGAGGTTCAGGGTTCAAGGTGGGTTGTGGGTTTGGGGGTCAGGATGCAGGGATGTAAATATAGGCGCCCACATAATTATCCATGTTAGTTTGGGGGTTTCCTTATTATAAAGATAGTATAATGGGCCCCAAGACCCTATTCTGCTAAGGCCCCTGCCTCCATTTAGCGGCTTGGGGTTGTTCTAAAACGCAGTGCCTTCGCCCAGCTGCGAGAATCACCTGAGGCTTCTTGAGGTGTTTCTCCGAAATATTGCAGCCCAAAATCAAGACCTAAACCCTAAATCCTACATCCTACAACCAAAACCCTCCCCCTCTCTCTCTCTCGCTCTCTCTCTCTCTCTCTCTCTCTCTCTCTCTCTCTCTCTCTCTCGCCCCTCTCTCTCTCTCTCTCTCTCTCTCTCTCTCTCTCTCTCTCTCTAAAAGTTGAAGCCCTACGTGCTAGTCCTGGCACAGCCGCGCCCTCGCCCACCTGCACCTGGTCCGGATCCGAAATGCTTGAGAACACAATGCAGAGAGAGACCCTAAACCGTAAACTCTAAACCCTAAGAGAACCTCGCCCAGGTAAGTCCGAGAGTGAGTGCTGAAACCCTAAGACTCTAAGAGAGGGAGAGAGAGAGAGAGAGAGAGAGAGAGAGAGAGAGTGAGAGAGTAAACCCCGACAGAACCTTTGCAGATCCCGTTTAGAAATTCTTGAAAAACCCTAAACCCTAATCCCTAAACCTTAACCCCCGAGGGTGCTGGTAGAAACGTTTATTAACACTGGTTTAGGGTTGAGGGTTTCGGGTTTAGCGGGAGGGAAGAACACCCTAACCCCAGACCCTGTCAGACCATCGTGTGAGACCTTGCCTGGCCTGTCCGGGTGTGAGTCTCAGAAAACTTCAATTTCCCAAACCTTTCCCTAAACCCTACACCCCAAGCCCCGAACCCTGAACCCCAAACCTGAGGCCCCGAGCCTCTAAACCCTTAAACTCCAAACGGGTTAAAACACGAAGCCTGAAAGTCCCAGCCGCCCTAAACCCCAAGTCGGGAGCGTGGGAACAGAAAGCGAGGGTTGTGTTGTAGGTTTAGGGTTCGTTTCGGGGTTACTGGAAAAGGTTCCTTCAAGGATAGAAAACCCAGAGAGAGAGAGAGAGAGAGAGAGAGAGCGGTGACCCAACACCCCACCCGAAAGCCTAAACCGTACAGTAAACCTTAAAACCTTCGACCCCGCGAGAGAGAGAGAGAGAGAGAGAGAGAACCGTAAACCTTAAATCCCGAGATCCCTAATACCCTAAACCCTAAATCCCTGAGCACTCTTTCCTGCACCCTAAACCCTGCGCCCTAAACCCTAAATCCCTGAACCCTAAACCCTGCCGAAATCCCTAAACCCCCAAATCCCTAAACCCCTGAGGTGCGGCTGCTGGCCCTGCGACATTTGGCGCCCATGGGACCCGACTCCCCTCGCGTGCGCGGCGTTGCAGACCGTCCCTGGTCGACTCAAAGGATCTTAGTAACTAGACCTTAGACCCTAGACCCTAGACCCTAAACCCTAAACCCTAGACCCTAAACCCTAGACCCTAGACCCTAAACCCTAGACCCTAGCTGTCCGAGTTGTGAGAGCGTAAACCCTAGACCCCAGACCCTAGACCCTAAACTTCCCTAAACCCTAAACCCTAGACCCTAGACCCTAAACCCTAAACCCTAAAGGGCCCCTTCCAAGGGATCTTCTAAGGGGTCTATAAGGAGGTTTCTTGGGATACTTAAAGGGCCATGGGACTTAGACAGTGGGGTTATTACTAAGTTATTACTACTATGACTATTACCATTATCATCATCAGGTTTTTGTATATAGAAGTATCTATGACCCCAGCTACAGTACGTATAACCTTGGTTACTAAGACTGCCTTTAGTTACGGTTGTAGGCTTTGTCAGGATTTTATTGGGTCAGTTGTAGCGCTTTGAAAAGGTTAACGGGGTGTGTATAGTGTTTCTTCGCAGGGTTTTTTGGGCTTTTTAAAGAGTTTAGGAATTGCTGGTGTCCGGACTGACGCTTCGGTTTTGAGGGACTCCGAGGTCTGGAGTCCAGGGTGGGGGACGTTGAACGTTAGTGAATAGTGAGTCGTTGAGTTTCGCTCCAGCCTCTGAGTCAAAAGGGGTTGCATGGCTGACCCTAAAAGTAGCAACCCCCACCCCGCCCCCCCCCAAAAGGGAGCTTTTTAGTAGCCCTGAAGGTAAGCCTTACAGCAATCCTTATTATAGTTAAGAGGTTGAGGCACATGTCCGGCTGCCGGCATGTCAGGAGCTCAATTCAGGAGCTGAAGAGAAGGGCTGCATAATGTCAAGTCCCATTATAGATAGGCCGTGACAGTAAGCGCGCAGGGTTCAGGATCTTCAATCTTTACAGCTTCAGGGCGAGTTGAAGTAGGGTTATAGATAAGTTATGGGGCAATACCTCCGGACCTGCAGCCCGATGTCCCTAACTCATTATTGGAGAAGGGCTTCTCGAGCTGGGACCGGACAATGGTATTTTTTGGAGGCGCCATGGGTTTTTGCTTTGTTGAAAGCCACGAAGGTGGGTGGAGCCCAACATGGCCATAAACCCCAAACATTAAATCTAAACCGACACCCTAAACGCTAAGCCCTAAACCCTAACCCTAAGGCGCACCCAAAACGAAAGAAAGCTTCCGAGCGCGGTTCCCAGGGCTCCGCGACAAGCAGCCGGCGGTGAAGGAGTTGGCCGCCGAGGCACGACCTTGTGTGTATATTCTATATATATATATACATATGTGTGTGTGTCTCCATATATATATATATATGTACATATATATATATAAGTATAAGTATAAGTATAAATATACAATTAAAACAAAAAAAATAAATGAATAAATAAATAAATAAATAAATATATATATATATAGATACACACATATACACATGCTTTTTACATACACAGCCAGCCTGAATGTACATACACTTGTTTTGCATGCCTACCTACCTACCTATCTACCTATCTACCTATCTACCTATCTACCTATCTACCTATCTACCTATCTACCTACCTACCTACCTACCTACCTACTTACCTACCTACTCACTTACTCGCTTACTTACTCACTTACTGACTTACTCATTTACTTACTCACTCACTCACTTACTCACTCACTCACTTACTCACTCACTTACTCACGTAGTCACTTACTCACCCACTCACTCACTGACTGACTGACTTACTTACTTACTTATTTACTTAC
>CAJNJA010015156.1:0-11882 GCA_905231915.1 Symbiodinium necroappetens | reverse complement strand
GGGGGGGGGGGCTTACCATATATTTATATAGGTGTTGAGGGTATATCCTAGCATGTATTGCTATATGGACGATTAGGGGAGACGGTTACTAACTATCAACCCTAAACCATGAACTCTAGCCCAAAACCCTAAACTCTAAGCCAAAACCCGGGATCCGGGAGCACATCCGGGCCTCTCACAATTTAGAGGAGGCATAAGGTGAAGGGAGAGTTTTTGATGTAGTATACGTTTAGAAGGACACCAGCAATGACAAACACAATACTGATGGACTTGATCATATTATTCGAACAATGAAAATGCACTACGAATGCGAGAGCTCATGGGGTTCACCCCAAAGCCCTGTTCATTCTTCTGTGGTCTTGCAGCAGGAGTCAGGATCGGTCTGAATCACCTTACTGTGATCTTGGGCTTGGAGGTGGTGATGTAGGCCCTCAGGGTAAACAGATTAGCGCGCTTGGGGACGCAGTCTTCCTCAGTGTCGCCAGCTAGAACTCTCTCTGAACCCTAAATCCTAAACCCCCTAAACACTAAACCCCAAAACCCCCTAAACCCTAAACTGTCAACCCTAAACCCTAAAGAGCACATCTTTCAGCCGATATCCTTCTGAAACCTGTCGGCAGGCCTGAGAGGCCTTGGTCTCTAAACGCGAAGCCCTACCCAAAACCTACCCAAAACCTGCTTAAGTATAGAAAAATGCATTAGGGCTTATATGGGTTACCCAAAGCCTACTTAAGTGTCGAAAAATGCATTAGGGCTTATATGGGTTACCCAAAACCTACTTAAGTATAGAAAAATGCATTAGGGCTCATAATATGGGTTTAGGGTTAAGGGTTTTTCGGTTTAGGGTTTAGGGTACCGTAACCTGCCCAAAACCCTACTTGAATGTAGAAGTCTGCATTAGGGCTTATATTGACAATCTACGAAACCGTAGTTATATAAACGTAATCTCCATATAGCCAGACCTAGCTCAAGCAGGACTTCAACCTCCACATGACTGGCGACATCCATGCCATCACCGCCGCGCACAACCTCTTTGCCGCGGCCATCGATACCAGGTACTACCACGAGCCACTGGGCCCACACACTGGGGTCTACCCGAAATCCATTAGTAAGAATATAGTTAGGATTTCCAGCGATTCGTAGTAGTATTGCGATTCTATTCCAAAATCCCTCAGGATCCGTCCCCGTCCACGGACCTGGTTTGCAGGTAGAGAAACGATAAACAACCACATCTTAGCACGCCTTCAGCCGAATCTTTCAAGGGTTCTATCAGGTTGACATAGTATAATAAGGTTGGGTTTTGCAAGGTTTATATACATATAAGGTAAGGATTTTATAAGGTTTTATGTACTGGAAGGCAGGGACATGTAGGGACTGTAGGGGTTACTCTGAAGCCCCAAACTACCCACAAGAACATCATAGGTCCTGGGTAAAAGCGAAAAGAAACCCTAAACCCTAAACCCTAAACCCATGAAGATGCACCTTTAAAAAGAACATGAAGATGAGCTCTTCCACAGGAACAGCTCATCGGCGAAGTTCATCTGGAATCGTCTTTGCCCTGTTGAGCCTTGCCATTCATCTCCAAAGGGGTCCGCCGATATGTTTTTGATTTATTTTTTGTTGGGGGTGGTGGTGTTTTTTTGGCGTTGTTGGCCATAAAAATAAAAACCTATAATCATATACTAGAAGATACTACAACAATAGTACAAACCTAAACTGTACCGTAACATACTATTAAAAACATACGATAATATACAAAGCTTAGCGCTTGAGGGCTTCGCCTCCCGGGGTGTTTTGGGTGTCAAACGCGGCTCACGCACCCTGAACCCGAAAGGGAATAACGGTTTAGGGAATATGGTTGATGATATAAATCCTGCATTGCCCATAATAAGGAATATATTTGGTTTAGGGTTTAGGTTTTAGGGTTTAGGGGCATTGCCCTAATGAGGAATATACCATAATTCCCATAGTTTCGGGTCCTGAAGGTAATGCAGGAATTTATATCATCAACAGTAGGACTGCATAGGCATTCGCTTTTTGAGGGCTTTCAGCGATAAAGCCCTTTGACTTAATTCCTAGCAGAGCTCATCAGCACCTAAGGACCCTGAAGGTCTTGTAATATAGAGTCGTGAACCGGTACCAAAATTATTCCTCAGGGTTCCTGATTGAAGCTAGTAGCATGTGGCCTCAAGCCCTATTCTCCTAATTACTGAGGCTTCTGTATTATCGTTTCCTGATGAACCCTAGATGTACAAGTTTACGGCAAGAGCATAGCGTAAAACCCAACATGAAGAGTTCCTAGACCCTAAACCCAGAGCTCGCCAACCTTGGTAGGTTTGGCAAAATCCTACATCTCTCGTGAATAGGGCTTTAGAGTTTCGAGTCGAAGCAAGCCACGAACCTCGGGCGGCAAGCCTGCAAACTTGAGGTGTTTTCGTCACACTTGTTCTTGTTTTGCTGGGGTGCGCGAGGGGTCCAAATCGCCAAAACAAAAAGGTTATAATGAATGAGCTGCGGGTACCCTTGATTTTCCTTTACTGCCAAAAGCGTCCGACAAGGAGTCGTGATCCCAGAACCGCTGATGTCCTAGAAGGCCAGTCTCGCCTTGCCCGAAACAAATGGACCCAAAACTAACTGCTTAGATGTTGCATGTTTACTGGGTTGTGGCCTTCCATGGTTTTCAATTCTCGAAGGTTTTGAGACCGGGCGCCCTGGAGTGGCAAGCGCACCAAAAAGCCACGTAATGTCTACACAACGCATAGTAGTATACACCTGCATATCAAGGTCCTTGACGACATAAATACATTCATGGCCAGTGGACTAATATAGGGGTCTTAATAATTACCTACATTATTTTAGGGGTTCCGTATGAAAGAGGCCTCTACCGTAGACGCATCGAAAGGCTTCATTGGTGAAGCCTAACCCCCCCCCCTCCCCGAGGACAAGCACGGCAAGCGCCAATTCGAACCATCGATGTACGCTCGGCTGGATGCTCATCTCTATTTAATGTTGGCTATGGGGTTTAGGAGTTTTGGGTTTAGGGAGTAGGGTTGGTTATAGGATGGTGAAGAGCTTATAGAGCAGCATGCAATATCCGGGCATATGTAATTCTCAATATTGTCTTGGCGCTTCCTTATTCTACAATGTGCACCGAAACTTTATTGTTCTCATGAAGGCCCCTATGTACGGAAGGTTTAGGATGAGAGGTAGAAGTTTTACATTTGTTGGCTGTGGATACAGGTTCGGTGCTAGCCAGGAAGACTGTCAGCAATCATCAAGCATGTGGGGCGGCACTAGTTTCGGTAATATAGGAGCCTAAATCATTGCCAATACTATTCCTAAAGGGTTCCTTATTATATTTATACTATATGGGAACCCAAAACCCTATTCTAATTATGAAGGCTCCCTACATTCATTGCGGTTGCACCGTCCCATCTCCGAGCACGGTGTGCTACAGCCTAAGCATGGCCGTGATCGCCCCAATCTTAAGCCCTGCCATGAAGTAAGTTAGAGTTTGCTGTTGTTTCCCAAAGGGTCCCAGGTACTGTTATGGGGGATACTTTCCCAAATCAAAAAAACTATTCCGAATATAGAAACCATACATTCTACTATACAGGTACATTGGACCCTTTGTTTTTTTTAGACCCAAATGGTCGCATCCTTACTTCTACTGAAATATTGCCAGCCGTGATCCTTCATAAAAACGAAGGTTGGTATGATTGAGCATAGTTTACTCTGTGCCGAATTACGTACCCTACACCGTGAACCCTCTTAGCTCCTTCCGATCCGCCGAGCAAAGCCCCTCCAAAGCCGCAGGAGAAGCTCGGCCTGTCCCACAAAAAGCACGCAACTTTTCAGCACAGGAAGAAGCCTAAATTAACTATCAAGACTATCTTGGGGGGTTCCTTACCATATAGCTATAATCGTAATAATACATAGCTATAGTAATAGCATTACGGAACCCCAAAACTTAATACTACAATATACCCAGAAGAGCCATCGGGTAGAGAATTTGGGCAGTTCTTTAACTTCCGATCCTTTTTCGGGCCCTGTTTATGTGGGCATGAGCCTTCTTTTGGATTCCGAAAAAAAGCGGGATTCGAAGTTTGAGAACTACCTGCATGTGTTTCTTCCGATGCCGTCGCAGACCCTGAGCTGGGGCTGGAGTTCGGGGTTGCTGTCGGAGTCGTCGGGTGTGTCGAGTCGTTCGCCGCACTTTGCGTCTACTCGGAAATGGAGCGGCGTGTTCCCTTGGAAAGCATGGGGCCCGGACCGATAGTGTAGGGGACGGCGTCATTACCAATACAATTTTTGGGAGCTCCTTATGATACTCATAGTATGCTATCTATCCCCCAAAACCTTATTATAATTCTCTATATTCTAGACCCTAAACCTTAAGGCCCCTAACCATAGCATACTATTCCCCCCAGAAACCCTTTTCTAATCTCTTAAGGCCTCTAGATTCCTACAAGTGCCAGAGACCCGGATCCGGAAGGCCTCAGGACCGAAACCCGCTACTGCGTAATTTCAATTCCTAACTGTGCCATAGGGCTTAGGGTATAGGTATTATTTTAAGGGTTTAGGGTATAGGTATTAGCTAAAGGGGTTAGGGTGTAGGTATTGGGGCTCCCCCGCCAGTAGAGTGTAACCAAAGCCCAACACATCCCAACACGTCCAGCGTTCTCCAACTTCACGCCCTCCTCTGCCCTCCGACCCCCTGGGGGGGTTTCTTGGTGTCAGGGAAGCCCCGAAGCCCATAAAAACTCCGAGCCCCCGTAAGAAAACCCTAAGCACTAGGCTCCACTACTCTACATTTCGAGACTTTGAGCCTCAAGCCCTAAATCCTCAAACCCTCACCCCTAAACCCTAAAACCCTAAAGCCCCAAACCCTGATACCCTAAGCCAAAACTCACAAACACCGGCGGGATGTCTCCCGAGGATCCCGACTTGCTGACGGAGGACACAAGTACTAGGTTCCCCAGTAGTGCCGTTTTGCCCTTTTTGGTTTGGGGGTCTCCTTAATAGAACCCAATAGTAGGAAGAAGGGTAGCCTTATTATTAAGGGGTTACTGGAGAACCCTAATATAGTATTTTTAATAGTAGGATCCTTATTCTAAGGACCTCCGAAATAAGGTACCCTAATTTTCGGAAAGTCCCGAGTAGGTTCCAGGGATGCTTCCAGTCGGGGGGAGAGCAGGCCCGAGGCTCGGGGTTGAAACAGGGTTTAGGGGTTATAGGGTTTAGGGGGCTTAGGGTTTAGGGGTTAGGCCTTAGGGTTTAGGAGTTTTGGGTTTAGGGCTTAGAGGGTTTAAGGTTCAGGGTTTATAGGGTTTAGGGGTTTAGGGCTTAGAGGGTTTAGGGTTGATGTTTGGATATTTGGACCATGTGGTCTAGCATGCTTCACTTCTGGGGTTACGGCGAGGTCACAGAGGCTCCTACCTTTTTTGGGGGTTCAGGGATCAGGGTTCGGAGCTCCTGTGGGTTGTTACGGTGGGGGGATTTCAGAACTTCACAACGGGAGGTGGTTCCGGCCATGAAATCAGGGGTTTGTTCGACATATCTGGCACAAGGAATGAGCAACGGCAACGATCAAGTCCCCCAGAATCTCCGTGTGGTAGGGTTTTCGGTATGTGTGCATACATGCATGTATGTATGTCTGTCTGTCTGTCTGTCTGTCTGTCTGTCTGTCTGTCTGTCTGTCTGTCTGTCTGTCTGTCTGTGTGTATGTATGCATGCATGCATGCATGCATGCATGCATGCATGCATGCATGCATGTATGTGTGTGTGTGTCAAAAAATGTGTTTATATTTATAAATATAAATATATATATATATATATGTTTCTCTCTTTTCAAGTACTATTAATATCTCTCTCTCTCTATATATATATATGTATATATATATATATCTGTACAGATATATATATATACACACACATACATATCTAAATATTTTCTATGTATACATGCAACACTTCCCCGGCCTCAACCACCAGAAGCCCGGTACTCCACAGCCTAGGCCTCTAACGGCGTAGCCGTGGGCACCATTGTAGCTACTTGTTGGGAGTAGCTTACAAGATCCTAAAATATAAGCCACAAAAAGGAACTACAATGGAGCCTAGAGGTAGCTGTTTAAAACCGTTCCCCAACTTTTCCCTAAACCTTAAACCCTAAACCCTAAAAGCCGTAGAAACCGTTCCCCACACTTTTCAGGGAAGGGCCGGGGGATTTTTTTGCTGCTGCGAGGAGGAGATTGAGAAGTTCTGCATCTTGGACATCGATCCGGACACGATCACATGGAGGCCGTGGTGCACAAAAAAAGCTCGTAACTCTAGGACATTTATAGAAGGTCTATATACCTTATAGAAGCCTTATAGAAGCCCTATATACCCTAAACTCCCCACGTGTAGTTTCCTTTAAGTAAGGTGGAAATGTTTGTGAGAATGATCCCAGCCCAATCAATATCAATATCAGGGCTTCGACAATACCGTGGTGATTGTGATGATGAGGGTGTGTAGCGGACATAACAACTGATTACGCACAGTGGTAGCATGTACTGACCTGATTGTAGAAGTAGTATTTCTGAACCCCTGAAGCCTGAATTCCCTAAAGTCATGACCCCGCAACTCTGAGACGTTTGACCCCCCGAATCGAAGCGCCGTTGAGACATGGCTGGGAGTCAGGGGTTCAAGGGGATCTGGCGAGCTACTCGACTATGGACTGCTAGGCTTCTCTTTAGGGTGTAGGGTTTAGGGGTTTGGGGTTTAAGGGTTTAAGGGTTTGGGGCTTAAGGGTTTGGGGTTTACGGTTTAAGGGTTTCTCTCTCTTGTGTGTGTGTGTATGTATGTATGTATGTATGTATGTATGTATGTATGTATGTATGTATGTATGTATGTATGTATGTATTAATGTAATGTATGTATGTAATGTATGTATGTATGTATGTATGTATGTATGTATGTATGTATGTATGTATGTATGTATGTATGTATGTATGTGTGTGTGGGTGTCTGTGGCCACTTTCGGACCGCAAACTCGGAAAACTAACACACACACACACATACGCACACACGAACGCATACAAATGCAGCCAGGCGTAAGATGGCATGATGCTAATGTCGGCTCCTGACATTCTACAGTTTAGGGTTTGGGGCTTGGGGTGTAGGGTTCAGGGTTTACAATCCCCTTGAACCTCAAGGTTTCCTGCCTCATCCAAAGCCGCAGCCGCAAGCAGCAAGTCTTGGATCCCCCCTGATCCCATGCTCTCAAATCCTGCAGGCCCCCCCTAAACCCTAAAGCCCTAAACCCTCAAAAGCCCTAAACCCTAAAGCCCTAAAGTCCCCTAAACCCCAAAACCCTAAACCCCTAAACCCTAAACCCTAAAATCCAAAAATTCCAATTCCCTGAGCTCTTCAACGCCCCAGAAATCCGAAGTTCCAAGGCGTGTGACCGACTGCAGCACCTTGGCTTGCACTCGGCCATTGTCAAGAAGCTCAGCGGGCTCAGGATTCGGAGATACTAGAGTCTGGGGTTAGGGGTTTAGGGGTTTAGGGTTTATTTAGGGTTTATTTAGGGTTTAGGGGTTTAGGGTTTATTTAGGGTTTAGGGGTTTAGGGTGTATTTAGGGTTTAGGGGTTTGGGGTTTATTTAGGGTTTGGGGGTTTAGGGTTTAGGGCTCCTAGGTAGTATCAGGGAGGCCCCTTAAAGGGGACCCTTCTTAACTGTGCTTATGGCTTTCTTAACATAGGGACCTTATTGAGAGGGCCTACGACGTCCCCAAGGGTCCCCTAATCTCAACTCCTATGAGAGAACTTATTCGTACTTTGGGATTTGGGCTGTGCGGTAAGCCGGCAGAGTAGGTTAAACATCCCTAAACCCTAAACCTGGCTAGGATGAGATGGGCCTTTCTTGGGCGCCCCAAGGCCGAGTTTAGGTCCCAAATGGTGGGCGTCTCCTGTAACTCTTCTTCAAAGCTGCGCCTCAACTGACGTCTGGCCAAGTCTTTGCCAGTAGGTTTAGGGTCTAGGTTTTAGGGTTTTAGGGTTAAGGGTTTTAGGGTGACGTTCTAGAAACACCTTGCCAACAGGCAAGAAACATCTCCCCAGAAGCCTTATACCAAGTGGTTTGGGCACGAGGGCTCCCGCGGTTTTAGGAATGCTGTCGAGCTTCGGGCGTGCTTTCTGTAAGCTGTTCTTCCTCTGCCTGCCCAAGGTGATAAGTATTTGAGGAAGGTGGAGATCGGGTTGAACTCGTCCGAATTCTCCAAGAAGAAGGCCGGATGTGCATCCTAAGCCTGCATGCTAGACTAGAACTTTGCAAAGCCCCCCCCCCCCCCAACTACGCCCACCTGATGGGCCCTCGTCTTGCTCCTAGAGAGGCATCTGGGTTCCAAGATAGGGGGCGGCTTGAAAACTCAAGCCTGAAACGCCAACTCAAATCCTATAACCGCCCTCACCTCCTCGGAAAAAACTTAAAACCCAAAACCCCACCCCCTGGAGAAAGGGTCCGAAACCCAGGAGCACTTCCAGGAGCCTTGCGGATAGTCTGGGCCGGGTTCCTGCCCTTCAGTTCGGGTTGCTGCAGACGGAGGAAGCGTGGAGCCTTTTTGGTTCTCAGGGCCTTGTTAGGGCCGTTATTAAAGGCCTAGGGTTCACTCGTCCCGTAGGGTTAGGGGTTTAGGGTGTAGGGTTTAGAGTGCACGGAGCCCGAGACTCGATGTCGATTTCTGTGGAAGTGGGACTGCTCAGCGGGAGAACCGACACGCTGACAGCAGACCTGGAGGAGCCGGTGGAAGCGCTGCTGAGTTCATTGTTAAGGACTTTGATTTAGAATAGCAGTTACCACTACTTTAGGGGTCTTTCGCAAAAGCAAGAGGGCTTCCGTATTATGGGTTTCAGCTAAGACATTCCTCAAGAGAACTCTGATATATGTGTTCCTTATTACGGCACCTTAAACTATCATGGTGCTAGTAACTAGTAATTGAAGCTTGATTCGTTAAGAAGAAACTATGGTAAATAACAGTGTTTCTTTCTATGGTAACGTAGAAATAGAATTCCTTGGCAAGTATAGTAAATAGCTGATTTTCATCATGGTAACTTCAGGCTAGAGGTCCTTACTTGGAGGTACATGGGTAGATATAGCGGGGGGGTGGTTATACAATAGCGTAACTATAGTCAAAACCCATATTAGGGGACCTATAACCCCACTAATAACTCCACATGGACCTCCAAACTAGAGGTCCCTACGAAGACCCTGACCCTAAACCCGAAACCCTAAACCCTCATCCCAAAACTCTAAACCCAAATGCCTAAACCCAAAACCCTAAACCCTAAACCCTAAAGAGAGCTCAGGTTGAAGAAGCGGGCCGGAGCTTCGCTGGGAGTCGGTGGTCGGCTCGTGGATTGCTCTGGGGTCTATCTGGATGGAAGGACATCGGTCACTGGGTGCTATAGGAGCCGACAATATAACCACCAATGCGATTTTTTTGGGTGAGTTCCTTCATTATGTTGATTGCAGTCTGATGTAGCCCAAAACCCTAGTCTGGTTATGGCACATGTTGTTGTTCCCCCTTAGAACAGCTTTTGTTTCGATTGTTTTTCATGGCTTTAATGGGCCATCCTAGGTGAGGGAGGCCGGGGTGAAGGACGGCGATTCCTTGACCTTGCATGTACAGCGAACTCAGGCAGTAGGCACGGTTTTTGCCATTGCTGCCATTCTCGGCGATGGATCTGTCGTAACGCAGGGTGCCGGAAGCTACGGCGGCGACAGCAGTACTGTGCGGGACATGCTCACGAATGTCCAGCAGATCCAAGCCTCGACCGGCGCGTTTGCCGCCATTCTGATGGACGGATCTGTTGTGACCTGGGGATTGTCACATCTTGGCGGTGACAGCAGCGCTGTACAGGAGCAGTTGAGGCTCAAGAAAGTGAAGCAGATCCAAGCGGCTCGGAATGCCTTTGCTGCCATTCTTCTCGATGGATCTGTGGTGACCTGGGGTGGTGTCGAATGTGGTGGTGACAGCAGTTCTGTTCAGGACCAGCTGAAGAATGTGCAGCAAATCCAAGCCACTCGCAGCGCTTGGAAGAGTGCCTTTGCTGCCGTTCTTGCTGATGGATCTGTCGTGACGTGGGGTGATGCTGGCTGTGGCGGAGACAGCAGTGCCGTACAGGACCAGCTCAAGAATGTGCAGATGATCCAAGCCTCTTCGAAAGCTTTTGCAGCCGTTCTTGACGACGGATCTGTCGTGAGCTGGGGTGATGCTAAGACTGGTGGAGACACCAGTAAGGTGCAAAGGGCGCTGAAGAAGGTGCAGGCAATTCAGGCGACTCCCCGTGCTTTTGCTGCCATTCTTGGCAGCGGATCCGTCATGACTTGGGGTGATGCCAAGTCTGGCGGAGATAGCAGTGTCGTACAGGATCAGCTCAAGAATGTGCAGCAGATCCAGGCCTCTTCAAAGGCCTTTGCTGCCATTCTTGGTGACGGATCTGTCGTTACCTGGGGCAGTGCCAGCCATGGCGGTGACAGCAGTGCTGTTCAGGATCGTCTGAGGAATGTGCAACAGATACAAGCCTCTTCAAAGGCCTTTGCTGCCGTTCTCGCTGATGGATCTGTCGTGCCCTGGGGTTATGCTCGCTCTGGCGGAGACAGCAATGCAGTGAAGGATCAGCTGAGGAATGTGCAGCAGATCCAAGCCTCTCAGAGCGCTTTTGCTGCCATTCTCGGCGATGGATCTGTCGTGACTTGGGGCGATGCGAAATCAGGTGGTGACAGCAGTTCTGTGAAAGCTCGGTTGAGAAATGTTCACCAGATCCAATCCAATCGCGGGGGTTTTGCTGCCATTCTTGCCGATGGATCCGTCGAGACGTGGGGTGACATTTCTGGTTCTATTTGTGTTGAGGAGATGATGTATGGATCCGCCCACGCTGACGAAACTGATGCTTGTCTCGTGTTAGGACGCTCTGGCTGCCTTCCAATAGTGTGCAACCAGTCCCCTAAACCCTTAACCCCTATACCCTAAAGCGTCATGAGCTTTCAGGGAAGATGCCATCCTTACTTTGCAATGTTGTTGGGTAGGTGGCGAGGATGCCGTAATGAGCGTCTTCCGTGCCCGCAGCAAGCCAGACTATGAACTATGGAATCAGTATGCCGTGATCTTGGTAGACCAGGGTTTAAGACCTGCCAAAAGCTAGAGCCTGAGGCACCGCGGCTTAGTCCTGCTCTGGTGCGCCCGGTAGTGGCTCCTGGACCACATGTACAACTTCAGGGATACCCGGGACAGATGCCATTACCATCTCCCGCTGCTCCTGGAACACCACCGATGGCATTGCAGTCTCATCCCTTTGCTGTTGTAGCACCATCGATGATGGCACGGCTGAGCAGCCAGGCCCTTCCAGCGCCCAGAGCGGCATGGCCCGGCCCTGTCGCAGGAGTTCCGCACCTCGCTCCTGCACCGGTGCCCCCTACACAACCTCTGTCTGCTCCGCTGGGCCCCATCCCTGCAAGGGCCCAGGCGGCGAGTGCGAGGATGCCCTGGGGTGCACCCGGGGCCAGACCCATCCTTCACCAAGTGACCCTTGGGAGGAGCACGCCGGAGGAGACGATGAGGAACCACCGCACGCAGCGTGCCGACCTTCCGGGTGAGGCTTTCAAGATATCTTCAGTGAGCATGCGAAAGTAGGGAGCACTGGACCTGTTCTTCAGAAAGGTGCCTTCTTCTGTACGAGTTGTTCCCCATGTTCATGTTGCCGCACTTGCAGGACCCCTCAACCCTAAACCCGAAACCCCTAAGCCCTAAACCCTAAACCCTAAGCCCTAAACTGATTAGATTTGTAGGTGCCACGTAGCATGTTTCACATAGCATGTATATATACGCATGACATTGGCT
>CAJNJA010015154.1:936-11883 GCA_905231915.1 Symbiodinium necroappetens | reverse complement strand
CCTAAACCCCCACAACCCCTAAACCCTAAACCCCCAAACCCCCAAACCCCCAAACCCCCACAACCCCGAAGCCACCTGAGCAGGAGGAAGTCTGTGAGTCCCCGATGCGATCACCTGCGGCCCAGCTGTGGGGAGGGGTAGGGGTGTAGGGGTTTGAGGGTTTAGGGTTTAGGGTTTCGGGTTTGGGGGGTTTAGGGGTTTTAGGGGTTTAGGGTTTAGGGTTTCGGGTTTGGGGTTTAGGGTTTAGAGTTTCGTCTCCTCTTCTTGGGTTTAGGGTTTTGCGTTTCTGAAGGAATCAAGCACACGGGTTTAGGGTTTAGGATTTAGGGCTTAGCATTCTTGCAGCATGATGTGCCCCAAAAAACCTGTTCTGATGATTGGCCCTTATGTCACGCCTCACACGCATTCAAAACCGTCAAAACCCTATAAAACTCCACAAAGCCCTGAAAAACCCTACAACACCGTAGAAACCCCTACAGAACCCCTAAACCCTAAACCCTAAACAACCCCTACAGAACTCTCCAAAAGCCCTATGCTACTTATGATGGCCTCAAGGTCACCCACTGAGGGCATGCCGGGTCTGCGAAGGCCACTTAGGGTTTAAGGTTTTGTAAGAGTTAAGGCTTAAGGTTTAGGGCTGTTTTCGGGTTCAAGGGCTTAGGGTTTAGGGTTTAAGGTTGCTTTAAGTTTTACGGTTTAGGGTTGTTTAAGGTTTTAGGGTGTAGGGTGTAAGGTTTGTGTTCTAGAGAGTTTAAGTTCAAAGCGGTTGCGGTTTAACGTCTCTCTCTCTCTCTCTCCGGCGACGGCTTCGGCTTCAGTTATAGGCTTCTTGGGAGAAGAGGGGCTCAGCAGGCTCTTTGCCTGTGCGCTTGGGGCCAGGACTTGCGGCAGCAGCAGCCAAATTTCAGCCGGCGTTCTGCCGGTGGAAGCTTGCGGCACCAGAGTCGGATGTTTCTTGCGTCTCGCCCTCAAGACTGTCCTCCGCCTTCCTCAATCCTGAAACACCAGGTGACCTGATGGGCCAACGGCGGGGTCGCGCAGGCGCAGCAGTGGTGCCATGTCGCTCGCGCCCTCCTGAAGGATGATAATTAGACTAGGGTTTTGGGGGTTCCTTATTATGATTAGAATATAATATACCGTATACCCCCTAACCCTATTCTAATTATTAAGGCCACTATTTTATGTAGGAGCCCCCACCTATAGTCACTATTAGGGCGCAACATGGACCAGGATGCGGTGGTTGCCGATCCTGGGCCCTGGTCGACACGCGTGGCAGACCGGCTGCTGCCTGACACCCGGTGCCACCTAAACCCTAAGTTTAGGGTTTAGGGTTTAGGGTTTAGGGACCCTAAAACCCTAAAGCCTAAACCCTAAAACGCTGGTCTGTTTGCATCGTCACCAGCCGCAGCTTCCCGTGGACTCCCACGTACATATATGCCATGCCATGCCATGCCATGCCATGCCATGCCATGCCATGCCAAGCCATGCCATGCATGCATACATGCATGCATACATACAAGCATACATAACTAATCCTAGGGAGGCGGGTTTAGAGCGGCCAGAAACCTCAAACGCTGAAATCACTTCAAACTCGTAAACCCTAACCCCGCTCGACCCTCGTAGAAGCCTTGTAGCCCCATAGAACCCCAAAAAGCAAATAAACAAAACCAGAAAAATCACTCCTGCGAAACGAAAGAAACCTGAAAACAAACCCCCAAACCCAAAACCCTAAACCCCTAAACCCTTGAAAACCTGCTAAAGCCTAAATTGCAACCTACAGTTCGGCGTCGGGGCCCTGATTGTGGGCTTCGGGCCCTTGTGCTCCCGCCTACGTAGGCATAGGCCGACGCCAAGGGTGATGCTGTAGTGCCTCCAGGGGGTTCAGGGCTCTTAGCGTTTTCGGGCTTTCGGGGCTTATACTTGGAGGCTCAGGGGGCTTAGTAAGTAGGGCCAGGTTTGGCATATAAATCCCCTAAGTGGGCGTGCCCCATTCAACCTTACCTAGACCCCGAAGAACCTAACTTTTTAAGGACCTATATAAGGAAATCATAATGAAAAGCCCTAAAAAGGCGAGGTTCTTAAGGGTCCAGGTACTTATAACTTATCACCTTACTTTGTAAGTCCCTTGGACATTTGGGTCGGGCTGAAGGCTTCAGAAGGGCTTTTGGCAACTTTTGGTGGCGTGGGCGTTGGGTTTCTGGGTTTGGGGACTCAAAGGTTTAGGGGATTAGGGGTTTAGGGGTTTACTGTTTAGGGTTTAGGGATGTAGGGTTTTGGGGGGTTAGGGTTTAGGGTTTAGGGTTTAGGGATGTAGGGTTTGGGGGTTTTAGGGTTTTAGGGTGTCAGGTTTTAGGGCCCAGGGCTCTCATGGTTTACGATTCGTCCCTCCGAGTTCAGGTCTTTAGGCTTCTGGTCTGGGTTTGGGGCTGTTTAGTGTTTAGGGGTTTAACGGTTTAGAGTTTAGGGTTTAGGGTTTAGGGTTTAGGGGTTTAGGGTTTAGTGGCTTAAGAGCTTAAGGGTCTAAGGATTTAGGGGTTTAGGGGTTAAAGGGTCTTATGGCTTCAGGACACTCTCAGTGGCTTGTCAAATTCGGGTGCAGGGTTGCCGGGCTTCAGAATACCATGGTGAACCACAAAATCTTGGAACGTCGAACCGGGTCGCAGGCATCGTGACCTTAGCGTAAGCCCCAAGCCCTAAAACCCTAAACCCTGAACCCTAAAGCCTAACCCATAAACCCTGAACCCTAAACCCTAAACCAACCCTTTCAGGGTTTCTAAACCCTAGCCCTAAACCCTGGGGCCTAAACGCTCAACCCTCAACCCTAAACCCTAGAACCCTAAACCCTAAACCCTAAACCCCTAAACCCTAGACCCTAAACCCTAAACCCCTAAAACCCTGAAACCTAAAGCCGAACCCATAAATCTAACTTTCTGGTTTCGGGCTGGGGCCTCCGGCTTGGGTTGTTTTGGAGGCCTTGAGCGTCTCAGGTTTTGGGAGTTTGAGGTTTAGGGTTGAGGGTTTAGGGTTGAGAGTTTGAGGATTTAGGTTTAGGGTTGAGGGTTTCGGGTTGAGGGTTTCGGGTTGAGGATTTAGGGTTTAGGGTTGAGGGTTTCGGGCTTAACTAGGGTGTAAGGCTTACGGTTTAAGGTTACGACCATGATGAAGAGCGCCACGAGCTCAAAATAACGTAAGCAGTATTGGGAATTCGAGTTCTGTAAACAACAGCCAAGATGCAAATCTGAACAATTAGACTAGGGGCTGGGGGGGGGGACTAGGGGCTCTGGGGGGGGGGGGCTTCTGTACTCTCGCTATATCGTAGAATCCCACAGAATAGTACTTGTCATTCGTTACTAGTACCCACTCAGACCCCTGAATCGCAAAAGCCTCTATGTAATTCAAACCCTGTAAATCCTGTAATGTTTGAAACCCTGTAAACCCGGACTCACCCTAAACCCTAAACCCTTAACAACCTGAATCAAAGATCATGCCGCCTGGGCGGGTGTAGGAAGATGCCACGGAGGTTGCTGCCTTTGTGATGCTGCCTGTCCAGGAGTTTAGGATTCAGGCTTTAGATTTTTAAACTCTAGGGTAAGATTAGGGTTTGGGGTTCAAGGTTTAGGCTTTAGGCTTTAGGGTTTAAACTCTAGGGTAAGATTAGGGTTTGGGGTTCAAGGTTTAGGCTTTAGGCTTTAGGGTTTAAACTTGAGGGTTTAGGATTGCTTAAAGCATCATGGGACTAGGAAACCAGGATGACAAGTCAGGTACAAACAACCCTAGAGCCTCTTAACCCTCATAACCCTAAACCCCTGAACCCTAAACCCGTAAACCCGTAACCGCCAAGCCCTAAGCCCCAAGGGGCCAAGCGAGCCCCTTCATCAACATACTGTGAAGTTCCAGACTCAAACCCTAAACCCCAAACTGTCCCTCGAGAGCAACTCTACTTCAGGCGGCAAACCTGGTTGAAGGGCCGTACGATCAGAATCTGAATGCAGAGGCAGATGGCCTCCAGCCCCGCCTTAAGATGTACGGATCAAGGGTTTAGGGGATTTAGGGGATGTAGGGTGCCGGGTTTCGAGTTCGGGGTTTAGGGTTGAAGGTTTATCGTTTATTGTTTGAGGTCTCAGGCTTAGGGTTCAGCATTGAGAACATGTCCACCCCATTCCAAGTGATCTAGGGCTGTTGCTACCAGTAGTTTCTCGCCTTCCTAGAATCATAGCAACATCCAACATACATAGCTTGTTTCGATGCAGACTTAGAGAAAACAAACTTCAGCAAAAACCCTAATGCCAACCCTAAACCCTAAAACCCTAAACCCTAAACCCTAAAGCCCTAAACCCTAAAACCTTAAAACCCTAAACCTGGGTCCATCCTGCTTCCCCTCAAAGCCCTGAGGCCTTCTCCATGGGGGGTTTCCGAACATAGGGGGACCCTAATCTAGTACCCTTAAATAGTAGGATCCTTATTTTTCAGGACCCAAGAATAAGGTACCCTAATATAGTACCCTTAAAAAGTAGGATCCTGATTATAAGGACCCAAAAAGAAGGTACCCTAACTAATGGGACCCTAATCTAGTACCCTTCAAAAGTAGGATCCTTAGTATAAGGACCCCCCAAAAATAAGGTACCCTAATAACAAAAATCCTTAATACTAGGATCCTTAGTATAAGGACCCCAAAAATAAGGTACCCGAATTAATTGCCGGAAAGTCCCACATCTTCAGAAGACCCCCCGGCTGCTTTGGGGCTTAGGCAAAAGCCCTTAGAGAAGCCGCTGAAGCTGCCTACTTACTCTGTCTCCGCAACCCTAAACCCTAAACCCTAAACACCCTAGACCCTCTAAACCCTCTACACCCTCTACACCCTCTAAACCCTCTAAACCCTCTAAACCCTCTAAACCCTCTAAACCCTCTAAACCCTAAACCCTCTACACCCTCTAAACCCTGGAACCCTAAATTCCTACCCCAAGTGCACGTTACACGGCAGCCTGCAGCCGGGATGGAATTTGGCGCTTTCAGGGCACCTCAAATAGATCATGTTCGGGGCTGGGGTTCAGGGTTTGGGGTCTAGGGGTTCAGTGTTTCGAGGTTTAGGGTTTAGGGCTTAAGGGTTCTAGGGTCTAGGGTTTAGGGTCTCGGGTTTAGGGTCTAGGGTCTATAGGGTTTAGGGCTTAGGGTTTATGGTATGGACTTCGGGAATCGGGCTTAGGCTTTAGGGTCTGTAGGTGCTTAAGTTTGCCTGTGACCCCAAACCCTCGAAAATTGTAGGTCATGACCCCTTAATTAGAGGGTAGAACCCCTAAAACCGGGTCCAGAGTGTTGAAGTTTAGGGCTTAAGGTTTCGGGTTTATTGCTCCCATAGATCCAATCCAAAGGCACCTTGATCAAAGGTGCTTAGGGCTTAGGGTTCAGGGTTTAGGGTTTGGGGTTTGGGGCTTAGGCGTTAGTGAAGTTTATCTGGTGGCGCTACAGGGTCTTGTCAGGGGTCTGTATAATGTAGGAACCGAAACCCTGGGTCTCTATTAGGTTTCTATGAATTCGAATATAAGTGGGGTTATGGGGCCAGGGCTTCTTAATCAGGTTCTTACATTAGAGGTCATGGTCTTGCTTGGATAGAGAATACACCTCAAGCTATACTACGGCTGATGATAGAAATCCGGGTGGTTGATGTTATTGTTGTTGTTGCTAATGTTGTTGTTAATGTTGTTGCTATTTTTGTTGTTAGTGTTGTTGTTAATGTTGTTGTTGTTGTTGTCGTCGTCTTGACTAGGTTTACCAGGTGGCCTTTTATTTTTGCGGGTTCCTTCTCAAAAACCCGAATAGTAGGAAAAGGGAAATTACCCTTATACTTAAGGGGCTACTGGGGAACCTAGTTGATAACCTGGAGGGCTGCGACGCGATCCATTCCTTGTGATGACAACAACAACAACCACAATAGCGACATCATTGTCATATCAGAAGTTAATGCCGTCATAAGCCGCAAGAGTGATACTTGTTGCCGATCTCAACCCCCAGACAGCAATGTAGCAAGTGAAACCTTCCAGTGCACCCATGATACGGTTGATGATATAAATCCTGCATTACCCATTGCAAGGAATATACCATAATTTCCATAGTTTAGGGTCCTTAAGGTAATGCAGGATCTATATCATCAACCGTATGATGTTGTACCTAAACCCGAGACCCTGAACCCCTAAGGCCCGAGCCCTACACCCTAAACCGTGCCGGCATCAAAAGCAAGTTTCGAAACAGACAAGGTTCCTGAAACAGCAGCCTGAGTATTTAGTCATACTATTCTTCGGGCACCGAATAGCAATAAAGCCAGAAGAGACTCGAATTTAATGGGATCGAGTAGACTGGAATAGAGTGGAAGAGACTGGAACGGAGTAGAATAGAACTAGAAAAATATATTGTGTACTATTCGCCCCAAAACCCTACCCTAATTAGCAAGGCATTACACTTAAGCTTACACCTTGGGCTCCAAGGACAGATCGCAAGTCTTATCTGAAGTGAGAGACTTGCTAGGGTTCAGGGTTTAGGGTATAGGGTTCGGGGTTCATTGTTTAGAGTTCAGGGTTTAGGGTTTAAGGGTTAGGGTTTAGGGTTTAAGGGCTTGGAGTTTAGGGCTTAGGGTTTAAAGGTTTCGAGTTTAGGGTTTAAGGGTTTAGAGTTTAGGGCTTAGGGTCTAAGGGTTTAGAGTTTAGGGTATAAGGGTTTAGAGTTTAGGGTAGGGGTTAGAGCTTAGGGGCCACGGTGACATACAGTACCCTTCGGGAATCCAAAGACGGACCCTAATTTAAAGAACACCCCAAACCCCGAAACCCTGAAAACCCTGTGGGGTTTGGGGTTCTGGCATTAGCCCTAAAATCCCAAAACACCCTAGAATCGAAAATCACCAAGACCCTGAAAACCCTAAACCCTAAAGTCCTGAATCGCGCAATGGAGCTGAGGCGAAGGTTAGGGCTCCGGCTGCCTGCATAGGTGTGCGTCGAGGTCATTGGCGATGTGGCGCCTCCGGCGTGCCGGGGTTCCCACTTATGTTTATATTTGCCTACCTCACGTGTGTATATATATATAATATTCATGTGATGGCTTTGTTTGTTCATGTATATCATCTTCATAACTAGTTATTTGCTTATTTGCTTATCTGTTTAACGTATGAATTTATGTATTTACTTTTATGTGTGTATGTGTTGATACTTATTCAGTCATGTGTGTAATGAATTGTTGTCTATATTCAAAGCTACATCTATGTTCATATTGATATGGTTGAAAGTTATATGTAAATGATATGTGTGTATGTATGTATGTATGTATGTATGTATGTATGTATGTATATATATGTGTGTGTGCGAATATCTATGCTTTTATTTCGATTTATTTCTACAGATGTATGTGTGTACATATACATATGTATATGTGTACAGGTGTGTGTGTGTGTGAGAAGATATGTGTATTTCTGGTGATTGTATGCACGTACATGTGTTATATATATGTATATACACACACACACGTATATCTGGTTATATAAATATATGTAGCTGTATCAAGCCCGGATGTACCCTAGACAGAAAGAGTGAGATATTGTACACATCGAACGCATAATGTATAACATGTACGTCTGCGTGCAACAGCCGTTCTTTTCGTTGCGGCCTTTGCAATACACATATGCAGCATGGCCGCTTACGGAAATTCAGATCCAGTTCAGATCCAAAGCATTGCGAAGTGGAGGCGGTGTTCAAAGTAGTTCGTGCAACTCTTCAAACTGCTATAAAACTGCGAAGCCCCATAAATGCCTTGAGCCCTAAACTGAAGGAACCCCAAAAAGTCGCTTAGGGAACCCAAAAATACACTTTATCTTGTAAGCCCCACGCCGAGTGAGTAGGCAGATGACCTCGAAGACGGGGTGCCCCCTGGTGGTTTAGGATTTGGGGTTTAGGATTTGAGGTTTAGGTTTACTGCTTTTGTTGATCGTTCCTTTTCTGTTGTTCTTTTCAATCATTCACTTCAGAGCTCCTTCTTTTCGATCCGACAGGTTCCTGAAAAAGGTGCTTCAAACGGCTCCGCAAAGAGTTCTGCATGAGCATTTCAAGTCCCTTTTCGAATTAATGTTAGTCGGGTTTGGGGCTTAAGGTTTGTGGTTTGGGGTTAGGGTTTAGGGCTCTGAGTTTTGGGGTTGAGGGTCAGGGGAGACGGGTTCCACCAAACCTGCAGAATCCCGTGTGACACCCCTGAGGCCCTGCAAATCATCGCTAAAACGCTACCCTAAGCCATAAAAACCCTGATTACAGGCCCACGCTCCACAGCGCTAAAGCCTCCTTTGGCTTGAAACCCTAAACCCTTAGCCGCTTTTGGTATATAACCATAATGGGGATCTATAGTAAATACTATGGTTTCCTTACTATGGTAACTTGAAATCAACTTCCTTAACAAGAACCCAGAAGATACCTGACATGCAAGCCTGTTCTGATACACCATAAACCCTAAACCCTAATTCCCTCAACCCTGCACCCCTGAACCCCCACCAAGGCTCCTGTAAACCCCCCAAGCTCCAAGCACATAAGCACAGGGATCTGCCATTTCATTCGGGTTTAGGGTTTTGGGTTTAGGCTGTTTAGGGCGTTTAGGAGTTTAGGGTGTGGGGTAACCTTAAACTCTTAAACCCTACACACAATGTCTGCAGAACAGAATTGCAACGCCGTTTGAGGCCTGCCGGAAACGCCACGGGCGCTTTCACGGCGCCTCCTGTGGCTTATGCCCAAACCCAAACCCCGCAAAAAGGCCTAAACCCGGTTATAGGCATCCCGGAAATCAGGAACCCTTATTGAAATCTTCAGAGAAGCCCGTGCAGTCTTAAAGGAGGCCCTAAGGAAAGCCTTACACACAGGAACCTGGATAGGAACCTTTGAAAGCTCAGTTATCACAGTGTCGTGTAGGGGTAGGAGGACTTCGAGTTGAGGGTTAAAGGCAAAGCAAAAAGGACAGAATATAGAGGCCTTCATAATTAGAACAGGGTTTTGGGGGACCAGTATACTATACTTATAATAAGGAGGCCCCATAATAGAATTGGTAATTATTTGGGTCGCTACTTTATCTCTGCACCCCAAACCCACCCTAAACCCTACACGGCCCTACACCCTACCAAAAACGTAGGCTATGATTTGTGAATGCAAGATCATAGGGTCTACGCATCGAAACAATAGGGTTTTTCGGCTTTAGAGGAGTAGGGCGTACGATTCAAGGGATCAGGAATGATTCACGGCTTAACAAGGGCTTCCGGACCGGTGTTCTGAATGCATAGAAGTTTTAAGGTTTAGGGGTCTAGGGTTTTGCGTTATACCCTAAACACCCTAAACCCTGAACCTAAACCCAAAACCCCTAAACCCTAAGCCCCAAACCGGAAGCCTTCAGCCCAAGGTTCCTTTAGATCTTAGTAGGATCTGAGGGTGAATTTAGGAGGGTTTTGGCTTTAGGATTTAGGGTTAAGGGTGTAGGGTCTAGGATTTAGGGTTTTGGGTTTAGGGTTTAGGGTCTAGGATTTAGGGTTTAGGGTTTAGGGTTTAGGGTTTGTACCAAAGCTACAAGGACCGTCCCGGCCAAAGTCAATCGCAGGATTCGCGAGGCGTAAAGCGGCATGATTGGTCCCTTCAGCGTTCAGTGAAGGCGCGTCATGGACTTTTCTTCGACCTTTCGTGATGTGTCATGATTCTCATGTATGTGACGTCATGACCGTCATACCGTCATAGTCATAGTCATGATGCCATGCGCTACAATGTGACATGTGACATGTTTCCTGTGACATCAGTGACCTCACGTGACCTGAGACCAGTGCAGTGCGACAGTTGACATGGCATTTGGCGTTGGCAGCTCAGCACTCAGTGCGAACATTAAGCACTTTAAAGCATATTAATATAGACTGATGAAACTCAAAACACATAAGAACCTCCGCACTACCAAACCCTACATCCGAAGAGCGCGAAGGCATTCTCTACACCCAATGGCCTGAATGCCCAGTAAATCCTAAACCGTAAAACCCTGAAGCCTGAATCCCCCACCTTAAACCGTAAACCCTAAGCCCTAAACCCAGAGCCCTAAGCCCTAGACCCATAACCCAAAGCCCTAAACCCTAAACCCTAAACATCCCTAAACCCTAAGCCCTAAACCCTGTCTCTCAAACCTCAAACACTTGAATCCGGTTGCCTGCGTAAGTGTAGGTCGCAGCCCTTGGCGCCGTGGACATGCCTCCAAACGCGTGGGTGCTTTTGGAAGTTTAGGGTTGAGTGTTCAGGGTTCAGGGTTTAGGGTTTAGGGTTTGAGGTTTGGGGTCCAGGGTTTTGGGTGTAGTGTTTGGGGTTTAGGGTTTCCGGTTTAGGTTTTTGGGTTTAGGTCTTATAGGGTTTAGGGTTGAGGGTGTATAGGGTTTCGGGCTTAGGGTTTATAGGGTTTAGGGTTTCGGGTTTAGATGGTTTAGGGTTTAGGGTTTAGGTAAACCCCGAAACCTGAAGCCCGAATCCTGTGTGGATAGGCTGCGAGGATCGACAGGATCCCCTTTACTCTTCAAAGTTCAAGTCAATCAGGAGACCCCCGCCTCCTCCTTAGGGTTTAGGGTTTAGGATTCTTATATCTTTAATTACTGGAGCTGCATAGTGTCTTTCTCCCTGGCTTTGTTTTCGTGGTACTGGGCTTCGGGTCCATAACGCGATCTGGGTAAAGTCTAGAGTCTAGAGGAGGTATGACTGAACACTAACGAATGTCTTTGAGCCGCCGATGTTCAGATGTGCAGCTTGCGCCCGAGAGCCAACAATAGACCCAAGATCCTAGAAGCGCAAGATCACTGCCACACCTCTTGAACAATCCGAAAACCTACCACCCAAAACGGCCCTAAACGGCCCTAAATCCTAACTGCCCCCGAACCCTGGACCCTCAACGGCCCCAAACCCTCAACCCTAAACC
>CAJNJA010015153.1:0-37089 GCA_905231915.1 Symbiodinium necroappetens | reverse complement strand
TTCAAGCGGCCCACCTCGCTGACGTAGGGTGCCGGACCGGGGACAAGCTGCGACATGATCACCCAACACATCCGACGGGTGTCGGCAACGGCAGCGGGCTGGGGCCAGCGGCAGAGGAAGTCGGAGGCGGCGGAGCAGTAACACGCAGAAAGGGGCCGAGTCGATGGCTGGTTGCAAATGGGCCCGACTGTGAGTCCAACAGTGCGAGCTCGGCAGGGCTAACACTGCGGCGATGTTCGGCGACACAACGTCATCAAGGACTCTAGAAGCAGGGCGCTGCCAGCCACGCAAGGCGACCTCTGGTTCAGCGTCGTCGGCTGGCTGCGCAGGGGCATGCTGGGGCAAGTCAGCCCAAACGGGGGCGCGGAAGCCGGCTGCGACGAGCACGTCAGTGGCTTCGAGCAGGTCCCGAATCGGAGTGCCGGCGAGAGGTTGCGAATATCCAAGACTCGTGCCAAACCTCGTAGGAAGGGTGCCTCCCGAACGGACAGAACAGTGAATACATCAGCCCACGACGCCCAAAAAGCAGCTGGCGCGTGCAACGCGGCACTACGCAGGCCAAGGCCGCCGTGACGCCAGGCAAATTGTGGAAACGGGAGGCAGCAGGTAGGAACGAGGAAGCACAAAAGAATGCGCTTAAGGTGTCGAGCACAGCCGCATCATGTGCAACCGCAAACTCACGCGTGAGCGCGGGCGCCGCGGTGTATAACAGCAACAGCCAGGCGACCTGCGTGTCACCAATGCGCGGCGACATGTGCAAGAATTCCCTGTGTCGAGTACTCAAAGACTAGAGGTGATTTGCGATGAATTGCGGCAAACCGAAGGGAGTGCCAAGCAACACCAATCCGCGGGATGTGGGTTCAAGCTCCTGGTCAGCGAACCACACGCGACCGTCAGACAGGATATCTTGCAGGCCGTCAGGGGCGACGCCAGCCTCAGCCCAAAAGGCAGTTTCCGCGACAGTGAGACGCAGCCGTGTGTGGTGTTCGCTGAGGCGACGCGAGGATGGTGACATCGTCGAGGCTTGCGCAGCGCGACACGGCATGCGCCCGCTGCTTACTAAGCTTCATGGGCCGACGCCTTGCGTGCTATAGCCCGGCACGACCCCGACTTTGCGCATGAAGTCGCCACCTCTGTTGCCTCTGACCGCCCACTCCCGCTGGCCTTGCAATCAGCGCGAAATGCCAGCGACTCGCTTGCTGCCATCGGTTTCGAGCCCCGCGCTTGGGCGGACTTCCATTGACCTCCCTCGTGGATGGCAGCACCCGGCGTCCCAAGCCCTTGACGACTTTTGCCATAGGGCCTTCCTTCGTGAGACCGACACTACCTCGGCCGCCCTGCTGGACTCGCAGGCTGGGCCTCATGCTGCGCGGGTCTTCGCCACCCGTCCCACCCTGCCGGAGTTTTCGTTGGAGTCACCGCTCTTCCGAGCCATCCTGTTGCGCAGACTTCGGCTGCCCCTGCCATTGGCTTCTGCCACGTCCGTTGCCGTGCATACCTCGATCCTTGCGGCGACCACCTCGCCACATGCCAAGACTGGCCTGCCGTTGTCGGGTGGCGCCCAGCTCGCAGTCGACACAATGCTCGTCTCCCCCCTCACTGCTGCCGGCCTCCCACGCAGAGCTGGGGGTCGTGCTGCCGGAGCTGCCTTGCTCACCGCGAGACGTGCCAAAGAGCGCACGTACCCCGAACTGTGCAAGTCCAACCGCTGCCGGCTCACAGTCCTGGCTCTTGAGATTGGGGGGCGTTGGAGTGCTGAGGCCGCCACCTTTGTCCGCTTGCTGGCAAGGTGCCGGGCGCGGTCTTCGCCGCTACCTTCACGTGCAGCCGCCATATCGGCCTACACACTCTCCGCTGGTCTGCGCTTCTTTCCTTCGCGGCCGCGCGCTCTTTCGCAGCCAGCTTGCTCAGCTTGCTGTTTTTACCCCTCACTGGCACGGCCAATGTTGACGGTGAGTTGCCACCCTCGAGCGACATCCTCGCTGACTCTCCTTCCCAGCCCCCACTCGCCAGCCGTTTCATGTGAGCCCAGCCCGCTGCGCGGAGCCTCTTTGCCGTAGACCGTCGCCTTGGTGTTGACAAAACCTCCTCCCCCTCGTCCCCTATGGTGTGGTGGTAGGTGTTGGGTTTAGGGTTTCTCGCGCCCACCCCTGTGATGTGGGTAATGGTGTTGTTTACAGTTTAGGTGGCCTGCAGCCCGCTCTGTGTGCAGAATGAGCACTACAAGCATTGCCGCAAAGTTTTGCAAATGCAGTTGCATGGGTGATTGCACAAACACATGTCGGTTGCAAAAGCTTGGTCACCAAAGTCGGAAGCAGAGGAACGCTTACATTTTTTAGCATGGTCAATTGCTGTTATGTACGTAATTGGCAGCTTCTCAATTCGGAAACTGCAGACACCATGTTGTCATGTGGTGCAAAAACTGGGCACGCATGACCATCTCGTTGTGTATGCCGTCTGCTTAGTGGAGAAAAGGCAAAATATCTTGCCAAGAGGTAGATGGTGAGGACTTAGGGTTTTTGAAAGCACATATTGTTCGCTTGCATGAGGTCTCTATGCAGCGTTGGCCGCGTCCCAAACAGCAGCTTGGGTGTTTCCAAATTGAGCCTTTGTTGCTGCAGGTGGTTTGTTCTTAGCAGCGCATACTGCGGGAGCTCCGCAAGGCAGGCGCATCACGGTGCTGGCCGTGGTTCATAGCTTCAATGGGATCTCATGCGCAGACGATGCCATTAAAGTCGCAACATAGAAGAGTAGTAGGGCGTGAGCGCCGCCATTCAATTCAATATGTATTTTATTTACGATCAGCTTCAACACTGTTGGAGTTGTAGTTTTATCGTGCGAGATGCAGTTCGTACCAGGGTGTTTGTTGCATGTTGGTGCACCCGTAAGCAGTGTCACCACGACCAACCACGACAAGGCAAGTGCCGCGCAATAATGCGCCCAACACGATCCAAATGCGTGTGGGTGCACGGAAGGTGTGGAGTTCCGACTTGAAGTTTCTAGTTGGGCTTGTATTGGCAGCTTGTACATGTGCCGTGACAGTGGTCGAGCTGGGCTTGGCCTCGTCTTGAACATGAGTTGGAGTTGTCGTAAACTATTTTCATGCATGGGGGCACACAACCTGTGCAAAGCCGTTGCGCTTGGAACTGTTGCGGCTTAGTGGTAGAAGTTAGAAAGAAGCTTCCACCTATTCAATGATCACCCGCAACAGTACTTGAGCCTGCGTTTGAGATTCTCAGTATTGCTTCTTCAGATGTGACAGTTTGGCATGTTTGCCGTTGTTATATGGTTTGGTTTCATACCTGCTTTGATGTCAGGCTGGGATCTGATACTGGGACCCCTCGGTTCCGGCGCCGGTGCTTTGCTACTTCCAAGCTTGCAGCGTGTGGATCCAAGCCACGCGCAGCCTTGTTGGAAGTCGCTCAGCGGACGGTCCCGCCAGCGGGGAGGAGTCGATACCAGCTTGGTCAGATTTCTGGGTTTCCTGAGCGGGGGCAGTCTATGTTGTGATGGTGGCCTAGTTTTTTGCTGCTGTCTTACAAGCCGATGACATGCAATACCCGACCGCCAAGTTCAGCCAGGAGGTGAGCAGAGAGATGTGATGGGGTGAGTTGAGTAGTACGTAGGTCCGGATTAGCCCAGTCGAGCGGTCCTGTTTTTGTTTGATCATGTGCATTAAGGTCAGATTTTGTGGTATGCCACTCTGTGGGCCACCCAGAAGTGGCTCGGGGGTCGGCCCGCCGGGCATCCTGTCTCGCAGCTCGAGAAGAGAGTGCGACGAAAAAGGTGACGGCATTCGAGGCTAATGATTCGACTCGTTGCTAAAATCCAGGCTTGCTCCCTACCCGCCCTGCCGCATGGAAACTTCATGGAAAACAGAGCAAAACTGCAGTGGTGCAGCGAACCCCTAGCAGCAGCTTCATTGCTGTGTGTGCTTTGTGAGTGGGTGAGCTGAGTTTGGCTGGAGTGGCAGCGTGCGGAGCTCAATGGAATAGCAATGAATAGCAGTGATTGCAGAAAACTGAACTGAGACCTCTGTCACACACATGTTCATTGTCCATGTCCAAGTCTCTACGCCATCATTCTCGTCCGTGTGACGCGACATGATGTCTACATTGCAGCAGCTGCGGGCTCGGGGTTTGACTGAGCCAAGGCATGTACCATGTTGTGAGCATGGTTGCAGTTTGGCTTCCCAGCTCAGGTTGCGGCTGGCTTCCTCGGTGTTGCAAGTGCCGTGCTGGCTTATGAGGTGCCACGCTCTTATTTCCGAGGGCAAGGCGCAACGGCTTTGACAAACGTCTGTTTTCGTGATGTTTGGCTGCGGTCACCCGGTGTTACAGGGTGCGAGACAAAAGTGCGATTTGTGGTAGGCTCGGCGGCTTGCGACCCAGGCATTGGGCCACTTGGGCGTTCAGTGTTGAGCTGCATGAGGCCGAAGACAGTCTGGGGTGTGTGGATGCGTTGCAGACGAATTTGAGCAGCACCTGGTCATGGCGTGTCATCTTGCCGCCTTTCAGGGCTGCGGCTCTTCGAGAGTTGGCGCCTCGGGATTCCTTGAAGACTAAACGGATTGAACTAAGCTTCCATTATCGTAACACTGTCGAGATCGCGTGGGCTGATCACAACTCCCAGCCTCAAGTTTAGGGAGCAGTTTTGTGCGTGTGTAGCAGGTGAATTTCGGTTTTGTCAACCTTTTCTGCTTCACCTTCGCCAGTCGATGTTTTGCGTTATTGTTTATAGTTGCAGATGCTGATGCCATGGCCGCGCTTGCCCCGTTTTCTTGCTAGGCCGTAGTCTTCAATATCATGGCCATGATGTTCATTGTCTTTGCATGTAAGATGGCCGTCTCAGCGGATGTTTTGGGAGTCCCTTCCATTTCGTGGACTTTCCAGGCCCCGGCCGATGCGCGGCAGGCCTTTGTGGAGACGGGCCTGCAGGATGTGGAGCAAGCCGGATCCTTTCCACCGGGATGGGCCGGATGTCAGCGGATGTTTGTTCGAGGATGAACAGGGCGGTTGACCGTCCGCGATAATCAGAACGATCTGTCCGTTGACAGTGACAGTTATAGTGATGATGGTAGCTGTGGTAAGCGGTGTGAGCGCTCATCAGTTGCTGTTCTTGACTTTGTTCTTCTACTTGGTCGGGTAGTCCCTGTTGTGGTATCTTGGTGGACGTTCGTCTGGCCAGGCTGGTACTGACGCAATAAAGCATGCAGTTGGCCATGCATGATTTGAACCAGCTTCTCGGGAAAGATCTAGATGACAAAGTGTAGTGACGTGGTTTGAACGGCCGATTGCCATTGAACTGTTTCTGCTGAGGAAACTAGCGCAGCACACGAGCCTCACGCGAGCAGCCAGAGTTCCATTAAGCAGCAGGGCAGCCGCGACAAACAAGGTTTTTAAGATATTCAACGTACAATACATTGCTCAGTCTCGTCCGGCGAGCCATCCATGTCGTGCCATGCCAGACGGCCTTTGGCCTTCATGTTCATGTGCTTCGAGGACGAGTGGAGCACACTGTGAAGACATCTGTACTTACGCCGTACATCTTCTTGTTGCCGTGGCCTCGTTTGTCTAGATGCAGTTCGTGATTTTGAGTTGATGCTGCAGGCGCAGCTGGTTTTTCTCAGTTGTCTTCGTTTTCTTCTTCTCCCCGTTCTGGTACATGTCGCATGTCTCTGTTTCTTGCACGCCTTTCTGAAAGTGCGACCAGGAGCTGGAGCCGCCGAGTGACAATGGAAGGGAAATGTACAGACTCGGATGAAAGCGACCCTGGGACTAAGATGCTGGACTTGTTGTGAACACGAGCTACAAGGGAATTAGTTTAAGTTGTATTTTTGAAGCTAAAATCATATGACCATCGCTTTTGCATGGGGTTAGCGTTTGAAACTTAGAAGTGTCACAGCATTTACATGGGTCAGCGATGCAAACACGGTATTCAAACTAAACCCTTGAAATTCCTGCACGTCGGACTCAGAATCCATGTTTTTGGTCCCAACAAATGGCTTTTAGACGGAGTCCGGGCTTGGTTGTCAGATGAGACTGCTCCCGCCATGACATGAGCTCGCCTTGTCGCAGCATGTTCAAGAGTGACGAGGCTTCCCACACTATATGACTTAAGTTGCCCCCTTTTCCAGTCACGGGTCAGCACCCGGACCACAAGGTTCGCGCTGAACCTAGCGCTGGTTCTCGGCAGCGCGGTGGCGTTCTGCCCATCGACCTACGGGGCGACGTGCAGCTGCCGAGTTTGAGTTTGAGGCTTCTGCTTACGTCTTTGCTCTGTATGGGCTAGGCCTGGCCAAAGCTTCCGCTGCGTCAAAGACGTAGCCTGCGCCATCGCCGTGTCGGGGACTGCAGCCTGGCCTGGCTTTAGGCTGTAGCCACGGTGGTGCATTTTGGGTCCACCAGCGTCTGTTCGGGAATCGGGGGGGGTTCCTTCTGTTGCAAAGCCGAGGCCCTCGCAGAATCTCATCGGGTCCAGCAGCCTGGTCGTAAGCTTGTTGGGTTTGCAGTTCCACTCGTTTTGTTGAGCGACGGTGGGGTCGAAAGCACGGGACAAGGGTTGAAGGGTGAGTCGCATGGCTAAAAGGCCGAAGCATGGCGCGCCAATTCAAAGCAGCAAAAGGAGATTGTTGACTGCAGATCTAAGCCTAAGCCTAAGTAAGCCGTGCATTGGTCTTAACCTGCACCAACACTGCATGTCGTGGGGACTGCATTTGGTTGCGACTGAGACTTTTGCCGGCCGGAAGCACATGTGGAGCAGACGTCTCCTTTGTCGAAACCTTCCCAAATGGGCGGATGCACCTCGGTGATGGGGGGGCAATGAGTTCTGTCAGACAAGTGTAGCAGCGCAGCACATGTGGCATCCGGTCCTGCTTTTTAGCAAGATGTGCAGTTCTGAAGTTTCCTCCGAATGCTCTCTCTCCGAGTTCGGCGAGTGTGTTAATGGCCTCCGCCACTCAACGCGTCTTCGAATTTGGCGTGGCTTACCAGGCCATACCGTGTCACGCTTGAGGGTGGATACATACACTTCTCAGGGCTGGCCAGCATCCGGAGAATGGAGCGAAAACGGCTTGAAGCATTGCCAGGAGGGAAGCTTCCTGGTTTGCTTCTGCCCAGCCTATGACTCCTCGGACGACTCCGATGTGTCGAAGTGCAACTCCAATTCAGAATACTGCCAGGATGCAGGCGTGGTATGGCGTAAGCAGCCCAACAGAGTCTCAATGCGCAGAATACAACGGTTCCCTGATGGTCCAGGTCTGCTGCGGGTCTCCGGCGCCGAATCGGCAGACATATTTCACTGTGTGAAGGCAAATGTATGAACGGGCTGACGCCTTTCGTAACTGGCTTTTGCGGGGCGAGTATCGGAGCTTGCGCAGGGCAACAGTGGAACAGGGTTTGGGGAGTCAGGACGAGTGTATCTTGTTACAAGGGATGCAGATGAAAGGTAGAGTCAGACATACCAGCTCGACAACCTTGAGTCTTGCAGGGAGCTTTCTGCACCTTCAACATCACTGGGGACATGCTACAAAGTGGGGACCATGTACAGCACCTTGGCCAACAGTGAATTCCCGAGCGGTGTCGCGATTGAAGAGCATTGAGCTTCTTTTTGTAAGCGGGTTTCAGATCAGGCCCATCGCCTTTGGCGGTCGCTGTGGCTCTGCCTCTGCAGTTTCCGACTTCGGCATCCTGCGGCCTCAGGCCGATCCACGAAGAACTGGCTTTGCCAACACCAGTAGACCCCAGCCAGTGAAGCCACAGAGCAGCGAAGCCTTCCAGCAAATGCGTTATGGAGAGGTGCTAAAGCTAACAGCTTGAGAGCATGCGCTGCAAAAAAATATGAGTAGTATGCGGCAGGCAGCCGGCACCGTGGACACGTGGTCGGATGAACAGGTGCCAGCACGACTGTGTCAAGTGGTTGTCGCAACGTCCAAGAAGCCCGTGCCAGACAGATGCACAGTCTTATTTGCGGACCGCGCAGGCTTTCAGTTTCGGCATTGCCAACAGCGGCGGTCGCTATGAAATCTGCTACTGTGCAAACTACGACACATCAGAGAGGACCCGCCGCGAGAGGTCTTACTTCGACGGCTTGAACTTGGTCGTAGCTCCGCCCGCGCAGGACGAACAGCTACGACGCAGCATCTGGCGCCTATACTGCCTGCGACAGTGACGCAGAATTCACGCACAGTGCGGGTGCACTAATTGCAACCTGGCATTGGATTTTTGGCTCTCGAGTGTCCCAGCCCACTGGTGGTAGCATCTGGAGCTTGATGTTGTGCACATCTGCAGGTACATGGTGCTACTGGGGGTGAGGCTTTCGAGTGCGTGAAGAACACGCACTGCAGCTTCACGCTCTCTGGCTTTGGCTTACATGGGGACGACGAGGTGGCGGGTTGTGAAGGGGCGTCCGATGCCAAACGGCTTCAGCAGATGCCAAGTGCAGTTGTTATTTGACAAGCGATGCTGCGGCTTCATAGCTGGACATCCGCCCGGGCAGGTTTCGTTGATCAGTTACAGTGCCGACGGCAGTGCCTGTGCACTTGGCACGCCCTCATTCACAGGAGCAGCGGAGGCAGGTTGAAAGACGTCGAAGCCCCCATCCGGTTTCCCTAAGATGGTAGGGCCCGAGATACAAGATAACACCCGAAGGAAGTTCGGCCACGGTCGTTGGCGGGCTTTGGCCTGTCACGATCATTCGAGCTGGGTCGTGTCTTGATTGAGGGGGTCTACACGCTCTGCTATTGCGCAAAGTTTCCCGGTCGCACTTCTTGCATGCTTTCTTGCAAAAGCTATGGAGGGTGTTGGGTTTTTTTTGTCGCAACTTAGGTTCGACCTGCAGCATGCTTGCGCAGACCGGGACTTCTCACATGAAGCCGCAACACTGACGGTACCGGGGGCCGCCGGTGGCGAGACGTACCGGTGCCACCGGGGGAGCCCCTGCGAGGTCACAGTCGCTGGGACATTCCTCCGCCAAGCTGAAGCTCGGAGTGAGCGAGCGAACTGTTCTGGAGCTGGGGCGACTCAGATCGGCTTCCAGTGTGTTTAGCTGAGGATCGTGTGCGGGTCATCTCCTATGGGGCTGTTTGCGGATCTGCCGCTGCGGTGGCAGACTTTCCCTCAACGGCTGGCTCCGGGTCTGACGTCGCACGTACATTTTCGCTTGGCTTCGCTTTCACTACGCCAATGCTCTTCACTGTCTGCCGGCTGCTCAGGCTTTCAGAGACAGTGCAGCACAGGAGTTTCTTTGAAGCTGCACTTCCCCGAGGTTATTGTGCATCGTATGATGGCCCCGACGAAGACCTCTTAAGTTGCTCATCGGACTCCGACTTTACGCACGAGGTGGGTTGGCTATCGTGCCACACCGACACATGGCCAGTGCTATTGCGGAGCTGTGCCAGGCTGGCTCCCTCGAAGTGCGCGGGGCTTTCGGCGCACAGAGCTATGCTTGCGTCAAGGACTGCGGAAGCCCTGGCACTTGCGGCACTCCTTGTGACTGGGTTTTCTTGAGCCATCCGTAGCCGGGAGGTATCATTTCGTCTGGCTTGCGGTGTCAGGCAGGTTCTAGTCATAGGAATGTCGAGCAGAAGATGCCCTCCGTCAGTTCACAAACGGTTGCAGAAACCTCGCGGCAGAGCGGCTTGCAGGATGTGAATTGCTCCGTCGATGCGACCCTTGCCGAAAAGATAGCTTAGTCCCACATCCCAGCAGCTCACCTCTTGGGAGAGATGCGAAGCTTCCGAGGTTGGGCTTCTCGCTGGACGGCGTGGGCCCAAGACGCTACACAACGTTTGTCCGACGAACTCATTTGCAGCAATCCGCGCAATCCCGGTAGTTGAACGCACGTGCACTTTCAGCTTGCTGCAACCATTTTTGCCGCCACAACACTTTCCCACACACCTGCACCTTTAGGCAAGTATGTCAAGCTCCAAGCGTGTCTTGTTGAAATCGAGCGATCCAACACTGCAGGAACAGATCAGCAGCTTTGGTAATGGTGGTAGCAGTGCCTTGCCTTGCCGCACAGGGACATCTTGCAATCGATTGCATATGCAGACTTCCCGGGTGACTGCGACTCACAAGCGAAGCGACGTTGCGGCTGCACGAATGTAGCATTGAAGCCGCACACCGGCCCCGCTAGCAACAGTAGACGAAGCTGTGCAAGACCTTTCGACAGAAAAGATTATCCTTTTCAGACGTCGTGTTCACGTGGTCAACGAGGTAAGCCTTGCCCGCACGTGAAAGCAACTTAGCACACGGAAGGGCGCTTGATGCGCCTAGCCTCTTTAAGTTTTAGCAAAGGCGGGCCGCATTCGTGAGTGGCTATATGGTGCAATACCTTTCGACGGACGTTTTGATTCGAGGAGAAACTTCCAGCCTGCACAAGGCTCAAACTCGCATTCAGCTCTCGATGTTCTCCGGCAACTTATTCTTGCTACTGGTAGCACTGGTGCTGGTGCCTATAGTAGTACTGCTATTCTGTTCTCGAAACCCATTCGATTTCTTTCTTGCCTGATCCGGACTTTGCATGGCGCCACAGGGCTGGATGGTAAGCACGAAGTTGCATGTGATGTCCAGAAGTTGCTGCTGCCAATCGCGGCTTCACAAGTTGCAAAGAGGGCTGTGCTTTGAGATTGCCAAGGCGACAGCCATGTGCAGATGGTGCGTTCATCTGGGCTTTGTGGCTTCAGTGTTGTTGTTACGGAATTTGGCGCGAGCCGTGTTGCGGCCACCAGCGGAAACTCCAGCTACCGCAGCTTCGACTTGGCGGAGGCCACCGAGGCCCGGACGATGAAAAGCCATGGCTCGCAAAGCAGGTTTGTGAGTTCGCGCGCTGGGCCCAGAGTTTGCGCACCGTGAGGCCGGCCGATATGTGGTCTGCTATTGTGCTGACTACAGCGCTGCCGCCGGAGCGCATGCAGATGCGGCGACCTTCTGTACCCAGGATGCGGAGTTTTCCCATGCTGCCGGCACCGTGGTTGTACGAGGCAGGCCTTGCACCGGCGTTACGGGTGACACGACACTGCTGCATGTCGCGGCACAGGTCCCATGGGTGGCGAGGACCAGGTCTGCACGGCGGGAGTCCCCTGTGTCCTCGGTACCTTCCATGGTCAGGCCGGGATCCGAAGGTGTGAAAGGGTCGCACGCCCATGGAAACTCAGAGTAGAATTCGCTTGTGAAGGGTCTGGCCGTTGGCAACCGCATTGCTTTCGTCCTCCGACAGACGCTTGGGCAGCAATTTTGACAGGCCGGAGGCTTTGGGGTCCATCGAGTTTTCTCTTCATTCCTCTGCCTAGGATCTATGGTTCTGCTGGCCTCGTGGAGGTCGCCATGGACAGCCGGGGCAACTGCCAGACGCAGGGGAGGGATGATGCAGCTCGGAAGTTCGAGCTAGAAGAGGGTTTTCAGGGCAACTGGAAGCATTGTGCCCAGCTTCAGCTTCAGAACCCCAGGAACAAGGCAATGGGGCAAGTTACACGGGGGCGACGCTCGACAGCCGCAGCCTGGCGGCCTACACAATGGCACAGGGGCAGCCTCCTGGCTGCTCTGTGGTTGAGACCTGGGCGGGGTACTGGATGTCACTTGCACCAACGGCCGAGTGTTTGGAACAAGCTTTCTTGTGTTGTCCGCGTTTGGCATTTGCTCCCGTGCAACTTGTGTGCGAATCACACAAGACTGAGCAGCCTTCATTCCATGAGCCACCTGCCAGAGCTGCGAATCAACGCTCTGAGCTGTGAAATGCTGACAGTGGCTTCGTCTAAGCCTGTCCGAGCCTCTGCAGGTATGTGAACGTGACAGCCGGCATGGTCGTCCTCTTGTCCAAGTCAGACCTCCCTCGGGGCGGCCGGTGGCATGCGCTTATTGAGAAGCACATGCTTTCTTGTGCCCTTTTGTTTTTGTCCTAGCTCTTCCAGGTCATGTGAAGTTTTTTGATCCGGGAGTTGTTGGAATGGTCCTTACAGGTGTATGTGGTGTGTACATACATGTGCAAGCTGGCTCTCCGGGAGGACGCACTATGATAATTGCAGCGGCAATTGTAAGTGCATCATATGATTTTAAGTATCGTTTCGAACCCTTGATTTTGTAGGATGTCTTGCAGCATGTCAGATTTCACCAGTTTCAAATCGCATTGGGTGCCTCATTCTCTATCTGTAGCTGTGGAAAGAAGGGAAAGGAACCCGCTATCGCCCTGCACGTCTTATTTAGTATATTTAGTTTTAAGCTTTAGTTATATTATGTAGTGAACCAAAATATTCTACGACCATTCAAGACTGGATTCACTCCCCGATGTGACTCTCCTCCGTCTTCCTGTGGGATGGATGGATGGATGGGTGTATATATGTCAGCAAGGAAAGTATGTGTGCATGTACGTACGTATGTATGGCCGACATATTTGCCGGCCAAGCAGGCTCGAGGCTATCCACGCATGCATAAATACGACGCATACATACACCGATACATGCATGTGTTAACAAGAATGAGTGTGCAACTGTGTGCACAAGTGCATGTTCAACTGCACATCTTTCACTCAGAAACGGTTAGCCACGTCCAGATGCTCGGTGTGTGGTTTGGTTCTACCGATTAGAGAGGAGTGCTGAGTTGGAGGCTGTTTTGTGGACCCAAGGTGGAGCATTTGCTACTGTGCAGATTACGACTCGACGGCCGTTTCTACGAGGAGGGGTGCCTGCTTCTTGAGCACAGGTCACAGTCGGAGCCGAGCAGAACCACGAGTTCGGCCAGGAGTTCTGCCGGTGCATGCGACTCTGCCGCGGAGTTTCATAGCATCGCTGGCCGGCTGACTGTTCGAGGGCCCTCACCCAACGACCAGGCCCTTTGTCTTTTTGTGCTAGGCTCTGTGAGCTCTGCAACTGTTCTTCTGCAGAGACGATGTCTTCGCCAGGATGCGACATGCACAGCAGGGACCAGTTGCACTGTGACGAGTCTTGCCTGCTGAGAGAGTCACCATGGACACGCCCGGATGTCTTGAAAAATGCAGCTCCCCATCTGACCAAGGATAACGGGCGAGTCTTTGTCTTCCCTGGACCGCGTGATTTTTGTTGAGCGTCTCGTTAGCAGAAGCACACAGCATCCACCAAAATGAGTTTGGACCATGTGACTCGCGGGCTGAGACTGCCTAAGGAATGGTGTCTCGGCCGACTGCGGAGTGTCAGAATTCGACTATCGGATTGCGCGAGATGGCCCCAAAACAGTGACCCTTCTCTCAGGCGGGCTGTCATCTTGCTTGGAATCTCAGGCTTGAGGAAGATCCAGGAAACTGTGGGACAGAATTTCACGCTGGCTCAGTACCTTCTTGAAATGGCCACAGGAACTCAAACGAATCTTCACCATGTCCTTGTCAGCTCATGCTCAAGTTGGCAGATGGCCGCGGGCAGCTGCTTTTTGCCGCGGGCTCTCGAAGTGATCTTCCGGCAGGGCCTTTGACGTGGAAGCTGCATGTGGTTCTGCAATTCTAGACAATGCGCGAGTGCGTACACTGGCTATTGCTCGCGTTGTACATTCCGATACCTGACGTGACGAGCCCCGTGTCCCTTCGAGCCTTTGTTAGAGCCCATGTATCATCTTTAGCCCCGCAGTCACTCCAAAAAGGAGCGCTTCTGTTTCTATGCAGGTGGGTGGTCAGTGGCTGATGTGCTATTGTGCCGGCTACGAAGGCCTTGGGAATGGCTCGGACCGTGCCATCGTGCTACCACGCTACCGTAACCTGAAAGGCTGCCTTCTGCCGCAACATTTCACATCGCTTGCCGGCATGCTTACGGTTGCTCAGCCGAACAGCCAGTTCAACGGACCTGCCATCTAAAGACCTCACAGGCGTAAGATGTGTTTGGATGCTTTGAAGGCATTTGTAGAGCGCTCGATTGCGGCTTTTCCGAGAGTGGCGTCGAATCATCTCAGGTTTTGGGTCCGACTCCTAGCACGCAGGACCTTGACACAGCCGGCCAGTGTACGACTCTGCGTGCATCTGCCTGCATTGCAAAACAGGACCAGCTTTGCTACGCCGGCAAACCCTGCAACGTCACCTTTCAGGGCCAAGGCCTAGGGCCCTCGGATCAGGCGCGCGTGTGGATTGCGGAGCGAGTGAGGACGTGAGAAGGACAAGTGAGGGAGCGTTCTACAAGCTCTCCCTGGCAGGTTGCGTTCATTCGGTCCGGCGGCGAATGTGGTGTCACTGACAGGGAAGCTTGCTGGCATGTTGGGGAAGATACTGTCAGATAAGAAGCCGAGCGCAGCCGGCAGCTTACATACAAGGGCATCCTAGCAATTGATGAGGCGAGTCTGTGCATCAGGGGGTAAGCAAATGCTGCGCGGCTGACTCCTTTGCATAGTTGGATAAGATATACCGTCTGGAAGCTTTGGAATCAGCGAAAGAGGGCGTTTGAAGTCGGGCAGTCAGACGAGCACGCTGCCGAGGACACGCGCTTGACTGGGAACGAATACGTTTCCAACCAGCGCCCTGTCATTGGCTGCTTGGTGAAGCTTTGGGGAACTGGTTAAGTGAATCTTATGCGCATCACATGCTCCCATATGCTCCTGCTCACGGCTCACAAGCCCACCGAAGCCCGAAACATCAACGAAGTGAAGTTTGCACCACATGAGGCAATGGGCAGTACCAGCCCGTGCAGCTGAGCACGCAGCTTTTCGCACAAGTCCAGGCTGGAGGGTGTAAGCGGTCGTGAAGTCATGTGGCCGAGAACCACTTTCGTATGCCTCGCAGGCATCCTTGACTTCTGCGGACTTGCCCCAGGGAGGATCATGGCACATCTGCTACTGCACTGCCAACCATGGGAGCTGCCCCTTGGCCGTGGCACACTACTTGTGGCACCCTGCTACCACCGACAATAATTCATCACGACTCTGTTTGTCGAGGCGACGACCCAGCGGACTTCGCTGCCAGCGCTGGGACGTTGGTGGTGGCGGGGCTCTTCGCCCAGGAGCTGGAAAGTCACAATGTTAAAGTTCAGCAGTGTTGTTCATGAGTCATGTCGGGTCATGGGCAAAGGCAGGGCTATCAGAGCTCAAGTGCATGGCAACGACACGAACTGGCAGTGGGGAGGTTCTGCACATGGAAAAACTCTGGCTCAGCCATGGCCGGGACAGGTATGGTATGCAAAGGTACGTCCAGTGCTGAATAGTGAACCAACTTGCTGCAGGATTTTGCATGTGTGGCTGGTGCCCCGTGCTCGTACCTCGGATGCCCATCCAAGGGGGCCCCTCCTACTTCGCCTGAAGAGGGCCACGTGTCGGGCCCGTGTTGTTCAGGCAGTAGCAGTACATCTTAAAACGTAAAAAGTCGGGAGCATGAACATAGGTAGTTGACTCGTAGTGCTTGAGTGCCCATTGAGTGCCCATGTTCTGCCGCCACAGCCATGCTTCCTGCTTGTGCTTGCTGATGCGGCCACATTCCAGACATTTTCGTCTACTGAGGAATCTATTGTCTTCCGTTTGGTAGCCAAGGATAGGTGGCACTGAGAGTGTGTCGGCAAATGTTGGCGGCAGCAGCAGTTATGTTGCGACGACCGCTCCCACCAACTGGGGCGTGACGATTGCAGGACCCTTGGAGCATCACAGTCAGGTAGAGAGGGTGGCTGACACATGATGAGCAAGCTGGTTTTGGACTTGGTCGCAATGTCGTAAATGGTCCAGCCTGGTTACAGTCCATTCTGGAACCTAGAGCAGAATCCCAAGGTTGGGAATTCTTCTAGCTCGGGTGCATGTTTCTGCCAGGACCCACGGATCGTCTCTATGGCGAGGGCAACTTGCGAGCATGGCAATGCATTTTTTGAGAATGGGAGGCCTCAAGCAGCAAAAGCTGTGCAGATTGGCGATTTGCATGACGATGAAGGTATTGCAGCCGGCGATCGGCTGATGCTCAGCAGTGCTGGCGACCCAAACATCTGTGGCCAGCTAAGCATTCCGACTTCTTGTTTACTGTGTGGAATGGGCTGCGAAGGGATGCCAAATGAAAGGGTGCACCCTGCTCTGAAGCAGGTGGGCAGGACAGCCCTGACACGCGGCTCCTGTCCGGGGGCCATCGCGCAGTCGACTCCGCGTGGGTTGTTCCACTGGCAGGTTTCCGAGAAATTGGGGGCATGTAGAGGGGGTGTTTTAGGGGGTGTATACTACACTACTAATATACTATTATTTTTGTACTATCCTTGGATATGTCGTTCCCCCGAGGCGAGTGAGGCCAGTAGGGGAGAGCCCGGCCCGACAGGTGGAGAGGCGGGGGATCTCCCACTCGGTGGACAGTGGAAGCTCTGCTTCTGCGTGGGCGATCAGAACTCTTGCGGCGATCCATCTGACTTCGTGAACATGGCGGGGATTTTGACGGTGAAAGGCCGGACTGCTGAGTAGCAGCGAGTTGGAGGCATGGCAAGGCATGCCGGTGCAATAACGTATCTCTGGCAAGGCCCCTCCTCCAATGACCAAAACCAGAGCTGCACGGCGGGCCAGAGCTGTACGCTCGGACCCTTCGTTGGAGAGGGCCTGGCGACCGGAGATCAGGCGCCTTACATGTCCATGTGAAACCGACGGGAAACTCCAGAGTGCCCCCCCCCCCCTTTGCCACAGCTAGTTGCTCGTGAGGAACTTTTTCATTGTTGTTGTCTTTTCCAGCCTTGTAGCAGGATTAGCACCAACCCATTTCGCACGAGTTTTTGCAGCCGAGTCGGAAATGACTGGTTGTGCAGCCGCGGATGCTTCCCAAGTTCGGGAGTCAGTCAAGGACATGTGGATCTGCCGTGGGGGGCGGCGCCGTATCAGGAGTCGGAAGTCCAACTTCCACAAGTCGTCATTCTTTCTATTTTGAACAGTTTCTCCAATCCGGTCGATACCGAAAACAATTTGCCCGTGCCTTTCTTGTGAGATGTTGCAAGACCTCGAGCTTCACGACATGATGAACGGCCGGTGGTTCGATTTGCGACTGTTTCGTGTGAAAGGGTTCTCCAGACATTCCAGCCTTAGCCGGACACGAGCCCCAACTCATGGCAGCAAAGCCTAGGGGCGGCACTGGGCCTGCACAGTCCAGCTGCACCTCCCTCTCGCTCCTTGATCAGGTTTCCTTCCCACTCCCGATCTCCTCCTGTGGAGTGAGCGCTCAGGACCCTCGCGGAATAGTCTGGAAAGACAGCACCGTCAGCAAAATTTGTAGTTCATTTTCGAGTAGTTGGACTTCAGGAATGGAGATGTTGCGGCTTCGGGATCCAAATGCAGCGATTTTCTTGTCGCAGATTTTCGCTGAAGCAGTCGGGCGCAGATGGCTTGCGCAGGACACGGGCCCTTCACCCATAATGGGCGGCGTCTGGCAGGCCCACACAAGCAGTAATCACAGCGAGATGGCTTGGTAGCGGATGAAAGCAATGCCAAGAGAACCTGCATTGATCGGTCTGTACTGTAGTGGCTTTGTGCCCTCTTGTTGTAGTTGTTGAGTGGTTTGTGTCGTTGGCTAGACAGCTGAAGACCCTCCTGGACTCCTGCTCCCAACGCCCTGCTCCAGGCACTGGATGCGAGCCTCTCTTTGCCTGCCACTGGTGGCGAAACAGGGTTTACCCGCCGGGGCGGCGTTTGGAAGATGTGCACCTGGGCTATGACAAATGAGAGTTTCAGGGCGAGGGTCATGACTTTTGAAAGCATGTCTGAGCCTAGACGAGACACGCGCCTCGGGTTTCACAAACATGTGCTGCCACACAATCTTCTTGCACCGGGGCTTGAGGCTACTGTGCCGACTACTTTGGCTGCGCGGAGGTGCGGGCAGAAGTCGATCGGCCATTTTTTGTCTTTGTGTGTGCCTTTTCTGAAACTTTAAGAGGACGGGTTCTTCACGGCTCGCCTCGGCTACCTGACCATCCTGGGGCCTAGCTGGGACCAGCACGCCACATGCACGGCCGGGCTAGCTTGCAGCTCCTTGGCACAAGCAACCAAGAGCATTTTTGCTACCTATCGGATGAAGAGACAACAAGGCTTCGGACCCATCGAGGGTCAGGGCCTCTCCGACCAGGACCTCGTGGCCTTCGTGGAGGGCTCAGCCGCAAAGGAAGGCTCCGAGAGCGCTGAAGCATCGCATGTGGCACAGGTGACGGTGTCTGGCCACTTTCCAGCCGCAGGAGTCCATCAAGCAGTGGGAATCTGTGGTGATGCCGGGTCGGTGCCTCGGGGAGTGCCTGGAAGCTACGAATTTCTGTCGAGATGCTGGTCCAGGACCATCTTCGATGCAACCTTTGGCTCTTTTGTCCAGCTCGATGCTGGCAGCTTGGCTCAAAGGCCCTCCTGACTCAGTATGCGCCGTGTCTCGAAGCGACCTCCAGCTTCAGGAAGATCGGGGGTCTTCCGGTCATCCGAGGCCTCATGGTGAACTTGACTGCCGCACAGCTCCCTCGCGGAGGAGTGTGGAAGATGTGACTCGGCAGGGACTAGTGGCTCGGGGTCAAGCTGGTCTTCTGTGAAGATGTGTCACGGTCATGGCGCGCTTTGTCACAGTGTCCGCGTGTCCGCACCAGGTGTTATTGCACTGGTGGAGGCTCTGGCGGATGCACGGCCATTGCTGACTTTGGAGCTCGCTTGGGGCTGCTCACGGCCGGCCTGGCACACTTTTTTGGCCCGCAGCGGCTGTCCTCAGCCCTGTGTCATCCGACGTGCGGAGGTGCTGGGGCCCTCGCCGAACGACCAGGCCCTGCTGGCCGCAGGGAATGTGACGTACTTGCAAGGGGTCCATGTCTGAGCAGTTGCTCGGGAAATACATCCCCATTCGAAGAAAAGAGTAAGAAATCCAACACCTGCCAGAGGACGTATGTATCGGGTCTGAGGTTAGGCAACTGAACAAAACCTTGCAAGGATGCCACATGTTTCGCCGGCAGCGCCTGCGATTTGGTTGGTGCAGCCTCTTGTTGCAAGTTGAATACATTGCTGCTCCTGCCGCCGGACAGTGTCTAAGAAGGGGCAGGGTGTGATGCGACGTCATGATGCATCAAGGCCAGCATCCAGGGCCAAAGTTTGTCCACAGACGACAAGGCAGGGCTGTCGTCAATTGAGGACGCCGGGTACGTACGCAAACCTTCACCCCTTTTCCACCAAAAAACGAGAATACCTAGATGCTTCCCAAGCATCCACATCCTTTCTGCAGGTACTGCTCGTCTCTGGATTGTGTGGCAGTGGGAGCGTGGCTTCTCGTATGCAGTGGTGAGATGTTGCCACGTTGGTCGTGGGTCACCTCCATGTGCATACCTCAGCCTGGCAGTCGAATGAGGATGCAGCTGCTGGTTTCGGGGAAGCGAAGCGGCTCACATCACTCGGTCATCTCCTCATGTCCTGCATCGGGTTCGACTTTGGCCGTCGCCTGCAAATGCGAGTAGGTGGTGCGACCTTTCCAAGGCGTGGGACCCTCCCTGCGTCTGGCTGCAGAAACCTGGCGGGCGGCGGAGCTGACTGGTGGCACTTGGCAGGCTCAGTGTGACTGGAATAGCCTTGTTTCCTTGATTGTGCACGCTTTTGACGAAACCACATTGACATGAATGGCAGATCTGCCACTGCATTGAGAGCTCTGGCGGCTGTGCTTCTGTGGGTGCTTCTTGGCTTGAAGATTCTGTCCACGGCTCGCAGACCTTCCCAACCGTGCCGATGAATTTAAGGTCGCTTTGGTCGGTAATCGGGCATTGCTGAGCTTTTACTGTATAAGGACTTCACCGCTGCAATTGGCATGCTGACCGTCATCGGACCAAACGGAACCAGATGCTTGCCAGATATGAGCTTGCAAGAGGATCGCTTGTTTGTCGCGGCTTTCAATCCACGTCCGAAGCAACCCCGGCAAGGTCATGTGACCTGCCATGCAGGGGCAGCCTGCAGCTTTTGGGTGCTTGGAGAGGGCATCGCAGCTTCTGACCAAGTCATCGTAGTGGCGAAGGCCAGCAGGAACGGAAAGGTAAACAGGAGGGAAGCAGTGGGTAGCTGTAGCAGAACTCTGTCCCGCCTCAGGGGGGCAGCTGTGGCACCAGTGCTGCAGACACTTCTATTTGGCAGGGCTGCTTGCCCGTACTTTTCGTGCTCAGAGTTTCTTACCCTTGGTCGGTGTGAATTTCCCGGAACTCAGGGAGCGCCCTAACCATCGCAGCCGACGGCACGGTGTCGGTGCCTTGTGCTTCAGTCTGTGCAAAAGGGCGACACGCCAGACACGACGCCATGGCTTGCGAGCTTGTGTTTGTCAATCGGCGTGGGAGGGTGCCTCATTGATTCTAATGCAGGTGACGGCCTCTGATCTGCCCCTGGGTGGCCAGTGGCTGATGTGCTACTGCTCCTCGAGCACAACATGCCTTCAGGACAATGTTTTTTTTCCGACTAGTTGCATTCTTGGTGAGGGTATAACCGTATAACGACCTATAGCACCTATAAAGGTGAAGAGTACACTTGGATATTTTGTCATTGCGATCATCCTTTCGAAATTACCCATGTCCAGCTGTGCTGTCATGTGTCGCGGACACGCGGACACCTGTTGTTTACTGGAGCAGTACTGAGCACCAATTGGTTGCTGTGGCTTCTGTATGCTTATGTTGCCCGCTTCACGGCCAGGATTTGGACTTCACTGGCACAGTCGGGATGCTGAGTGTTGTCGGGCCAGCTCCGACCACTCAGACGCAGACACTTGTCTCGCCATCTGGTAACAGTGTCCGGGCTCGTTCCAGCTGCAGCGGTACCTTGCCACCCAGGATCTGCGTGACCGGAGTGGCCTGCACCCTGGGAGAGTACCGCGGCTTCGGGATCAGCGGTGCAGATTATGCGGCTTGTAAGCACAGAGCCCTTTAGCCAGAGCACCAGCTTTGAAGTCAAGAGGCAAGACTATAAGACTTTCGCACCGTCTGCTTGGAGGTGGGGATCATCGACTGTACACCAGACCCTGGTCAGATTGTGGACACCTGCTGCAGCTCCTATGTGTGGTCGTCGTGCCTTGGAGCAATTTGTGGCCCGCTTGGGTAATAGGTTTAGGGTCTGGTATGGCTCGGTTATGTAGCTCTGCAGAGGATGTGGGGTTTCCGGGCGGGTTGTATGCAACCATGCGGAACAAGACAGATGCAAAGTCCTTCCTCAAGCTTTCGCGATGAGCAGCCTGACATCAATCACTCTTCTTCACGACCCAGAGCCGCGTGGCACTGCCGCGAGGTTTCCAGGCGGCGATCGGCTCCAGCAGATCCAGGTGCGGGGTGTGAACACTGGTGTGAACTTGGAACAGGGGGTCCCAGCAACTTCAACCTCAAGACCTGAGGTAACGTCCAATGCGGCATATGTGCAGATCTCTGCGCCTCAAGTCCTTCCCGGAGGCACGGGAACACTGCGAAGCCTGGCTGCTGTTTCTGCCGATGAGTGGTCTGCAGACCGGCTCGGACCTCCCGTGACTCCCGTCGTTCTCAGTCTGTCTGCCCTGTTCCCCCACTCCAGGCCAATACGCCGTGTGCCACTGCATGGGAGGGGTGTGCTCTGGGGCGGTGGCCGTCTCCGCCTTTGGCCTGCTGGAGGCTGCATTCCCAGCTTTGGGGAACCTGCGGCTGCTTTGAGAGAGAGAGCCCGGGAGGGAGCAAAAGCGTGAGGTCCTCGGCCCATCGTCGGTGCTTTCAGACTCCTGTGCGGCGGGCGCCAGCTGCACCCTCGTGAGCCTGGCGGGCCAGGGCATCGTGAAAGGAGACCAGGCACCGGACGAATGTCACGCCGGGACGTGTTTTGATGGGTGACAATTGGTCGGCTGGCATGCTGACCTCCCTTCAGCATTGATGCAGACAATGCGCTCGTGCAACGAATCCCCTGCGGTCTTCGATTGGCGGACAGGTCTTGCTTGCAGTGGTGGGAGGCTGCGGTGCAACACTGGCATCTGCTGCGGTGGGGGCAGGCATGCTAATCATCACGCCAGCACAGGGCAGTGAGGGGCTTGTTTCTGATTTGCTTGGTTGAACTCTTTGTCGGCACCGTTCTGACAAACCCGACCTAGACCGTACCAGCATGTTATTGTCTTTGACCGTGGTGGTAGTCGGCCCATTGCCCACCAACCGCACGGAGGTAGCGCCAAGCGCCTAGATGCTACGGGGACAGTGAAGCTTGGCTGCACGCGGCTAGGTATGGCTTCGGCAAGGTGGCCTTAAGAAGGTAGCTGCTCCCAGCCGTCCTTAGCCGGGGCTTTGACGCACGGCCACAGGATGCTGTCTAGCTTCGATCTGCCGACGGGTGGTGCCTCGACGGCACTTGCGACAGGTCAGGCAGCTTGCGGGCGACTCAAAGAGCGGGCATCCGCCATTGCGTTGTGTCGTTGCTTGAGATGTCTTGATACAAAGGTTCAGGGGTCGGAGCTGTTGCGAGGTTTCTCTTTGTGCTGACGTTGTTAGACAAGACACCAGTGGACACTTTGATTCTTTGTCGGAGATTTGCTGCGTCAGGAGACTGGGAGCTCTGCTACTGCGCTGCCAGCCGAAGCTCGTGCCGCTCATCCCGGTCCCAAGCAAGAGTAAGGTAGATAAGGTGCATGGGAAAGGCATTGTCCGTGAAGCTGGAGAGTGGAGTGCTGGGTTGCTAGATATGCCATTTCCCCGGTGAAGTTTCTTGTTCCAGAAGCACTCTCAACTGCCGAGAGCCCCTGAAGTGATCGCAGATCATTTTGAATGGATGCAGGGTATCCGGAGAAAGCAGAAAGCCCAGCCCCCAAGCCCCAAGGAGTCCCAAGCCCGAAGATCCGGCGACAAGCGCCCGACATTCAAGGCGACCAGGCTTCCGACTTCGGTGCTTCAGCCCTGTTGCTGACGGCCAGCGGCCCTAGCCCGGTGCAGGCCGGATTTCGGTGGAAGCATGAATCCCAGAAGCAGCTTCTTATTCGTGTGCATGTGGTTTTTGTGCACATGCACACGGTTAGTCAAGCACGCTTCGGAGAGGTGTGTCAAAGCCAGCATACGAAGATGCAGTCGAAACAAAAAGGGTCAGAGGACCAAAGAAGAAGTCACGATGCAGCGCACGCAGCGGTCATAGATGTATGAAACTTTCACTTACATGCAACGCATCTATAGCTGTGCAGACAATTGAAGTCGGGTCGCCACATATGCACGGCTAACTTCGACATTGATTTTATTTGGTGTTCTCTGGTGTTCTCCGACGACGCCATTCGCAGGACGTCGGCGTCCCAGAGCCCAAGCATAGAGTCCGCACCGTAGTTCGCGGAGAGGTATCCAAAGGTTAGACATGATGCAAGCAACTTCAAACCAGGACTATACGTGCACTGTGTCGAGCACGGCGGCCAGCACCTGCAGCCTTGGAACCTACGCTGGATCCGGAGTGACTGGCGCGGATGAGGCCTTCTGCAGGAGGTTCAGGTTCGGGACGGGCTGCCCGCTGTTTGCTGAGACATTGGTCTGGCGGAAAGGCACTTACAGGACCCTGCTAGTACACGCTACCCTTGCATGCAGATACCGTAAATCTAGCTAACAAATTTGCTCGAGACCAGAAGAGCGTTGTTACAGGTGCTCCTGATTGCTGATGGCAGCACTTGCGGAAGCAGCGATGGCGACCCTGACCTTTCTATGGTCCGGGCCTCAAAACCGATGATGTACTTCCTTGGACTGGATCTTCCACCATCAAAACCAAAACATTAGATCGGTGCACACTGCCATCAAATCATAGCACATACCGCCGCATCTTTGGAGGGCCAGCAACTTCCACGGTAAATTCTTTCTTTGGGGTGCAAAGCTAAGGACGGAAGCCGGGGGGTGGTTGCAGGCACTGCCCAGTCCTTTGACCGTGGAGGTCGCTGGAGGCGGGAAGTTCCACGGGATTAATTGGGCATGCATGCGAAGAGTCTTTGGGAGTTCGGGCTTCCACGGCTGCTCTCGGAAATCTTTCGCTAAAGCGAGGCGTGAATGTTTTTGGGTTTGAGGCATTGGACAGCCACGCCAACAGTTCTCATCGGAATCGGGAGCATTGGTTTTCGGGAATTGGCCGAATCCAAAGCACAGGGTTTTGCAGAAGCAGGGGTTGAGTCGCCCCTGACCCGCGCTTTCTCGCCGAGGATCTGCTACTGCCCTGCTGCAGACAGCACCGGGTCGTGCAGCGGTTACCAGGACTACACCGCAACTGCAGGACGCCTGGAGGCCGCTCGGGCTTCTGCGCTAGGCCCCTATAGGCCGCTAGGCCGACCAGGCGCTGAAGTATTCTTTGGTCAACGGCTGCTTCTGCAGGTCTCGGGCCCGACACCTTTGCAGCAGGAGATGGGGAAATTTTTCTTGAAGAGGCATCGTTTCGACCTTTTGGCCGACGCTTCCAGGACAAGACGTGCTATGCGGGGGAGAGTTGCTCAGTTTCCGTCCTGGGGGTCGGGCTGCTACCCGGCAAGCAGATCATACCGCGAAGGCCAACTCTCATCCGGCATAGCCGCAAGTTTCTCGTATCGACATGGTTGTTGGAATGAACGGCCCACGTTTCGTCGAGGTTGGCGGCTGACAAGCTTGCCGTGCTGTCTAGCACCTCCCATGTCTGTGGCGCTTCCAGGATGTACCAGTTAAAAGATGCACAAGTTGTTCTTGCATCAAGCACGACTGCGCAAGCGATGGGAAGCTCAAGCGAGCTAGCAGTTGACAGCAATGATTCAACTCCCGACGCCTGTTTCCTGATTCTCTCTGCCATCAATTGCCATCATCAATCTCAGGTTGATCCACTGATAATCGACGAAGACCTGGGCGTCAGTTTCACTGTCGGGGTCTCGTCTATGCAATGGGAGATGTCCGAAGTAGTTGCATCGGTGTCCCTGAAGCTTCGAAGGTGGCGACCGCTGGCACCTACAACCTCTGCTTCTGTGCCAGTGCTGCAGGCAGCTGTGCTGTCAGCAGTGGCTTTGGGGTCGCTTGGTCCGCATCTATCTCTCTTTGCGATGCCTCAGCTTCGCAGAGCTTCCAAGGTGGCTCTCGGCACTTTGACTGTGATCAACGTGCCAGCCACGCCGGGTGGGGGCGTGCCTTAACAAAGTTCATTCACTGTGCGTGCAAGGTTCCGGAAGCCTGTGCGTTCCGAAACGGGCAGCTTCCGAATGCATCACATATGGTGCCGACGGCTTGTTTTGTGAGCCCCCAGGTGTTTGCTTGCAATGCCGGTGTGGACTGCAGCTTGCTTCTACGGGCCTCGGGTGGATTGCAAGGATTACATAGGGCTAGGGTCTAGGGTTCAGGATGGAGGCTCTGATGTTTCACATGATTTCCCACCGATCGTTTACGTCTGTTTAGTTGGGTTGTGTAGCACGTATTGGTTAGAGAATTGAGAGCAACTGCTCTAGATGCAGCGCGTGCGATGTAGCAGGGATTGGATATTGCACAGGAGAGAGATGTTTCCGAACTCTGGGCGGGTAGTGGTACGAGGGCAAGCTTGAGACATGTTTCGGATGTTGGTTCTATAGCGTTGCAACAAGCCAGTAAATGCCAAAAAGCAGACCGCATCCAACGTGAAATGCGGCACTGGCGTTCGCGGAATTTCCGTTTCTTTTGTAGATCTGAATTCACATTCAACCTTTCTATGGTGCCAGGGTCTGATAGTGTTTGGTGCTTGTGGCCGTGTCGTGCGATTGTTCGTAGGATGCATTGTGCGGACAGGAAGTGATGTGATCCACATCATCGCTTCCACCGGCACCTGCGGTGTGGATGCCGCTGTAGGAGGAATGTCCTACACCACGACGGGCTCGCCACCGGCGCTGACATTCGCCTTGGGCAAGCTTGTGTCCGGCACGTACAAGGTCTGCCACTGCCCCAGCACCGACGGCCCTGATGTGGATTCCACGGCATGCAGCAGCGCGGATGAGTTCACCAACGAAGCAGGGCAGCTAGATGTGGAAGGAGTTGCTTGGCTTCACCGAACATGCCAGCAACTGCGAAAGCTCCGACGGTGCAAACTGTTCAGGTGACTTCACTGGGAGCGTTGGAATGCCTCGCAGGCCAAGGCTGCAGCCTCGGCCCTTGGACGGGTTTCCGCTCCAGCCAACGCGTGATCTTCATCTCAGACACAAGCGGTACAGGCCAGAAGCCACTCTGAAGGGTACTGTCACAGACGCTGAGTACATCCGAGCGGTGTGTTTGCGGGTAACTTGGGAACAGGATGCAGCAATGTTGCCTTGGACTCGGTTTCTTGGCTCGCACCTAGCAGTTGTTTATCTGACCATATACATGTGTATGTATGCATGTGCATGTGCATGTGCATGTGCATGTGCATGTGCATGTGCATGTGCATGTGCATGTGCATGTGCATGTGCATGTGTATGTGTATGTGTATGCGTGTGTATGTGTATGTGTATGTGTACGTGTATGCGTATGTATATGTATGTGTATATGCATATGTATATGTATATGCATAGGTATATGTACATGTATAAGTATATGTATGTATGTATATATATATATTTATACACTGTGTGTATGTATATATATACATATATATATATATGCTTACCCCCCCAAAAAAAGATCCACCCTTTTTGGTGGGTAATTGGGCATGTTGTGTGGACAAGACCCAGGAAGCCCCCCCCCCCTAATCTGGACACACTGAACATGTTTAGTAGCATGATCTATATACTGTTACTATCCTCCTCGGGCTTATCCACCCTTTGGGAGGGGAACAGGAGTGTTGGACCGAATGGTCCGCTTGACGGGCCGCGGTGGGGCTTCTGGAATCTTGGAACTCCTTAAGCAGATCGAAGCTTATTTAAACTTAGTAGGGATATGTACAGAGAACAGAATACCTTATTAAATACCTCCTATGCATACCCTATACTTTACTACTGTTTCTATAGTGTAGTTGTAAGGCCTTCTGTAAGGTAGTTCTAACGCTATTCGTCTTGGTTCCTAATTTCCTTCATGGGCACCCCTTATCCATATGCTACATACATTTCAACTGGGAACTTCTCAGATCTTTAGCTTCGACTGGTTTTCCATACTTAGAAACCCTGGGTGCTCTATAGGGGATTCTAGAGGGAATCCTATAAGGTATTCTATAGGTATTCTGTAGGTAGTATATCGCGTATACAAAGGTTATCATATACGGGCGGTCGTCTATAATGTATTCAACAGGGTATTCCAGATGGTATGCTTAGGATTCCCTCGAGAAACCCTTATAGAACACCCTGTAGAGTTATTGCCTATAGAATACCTTATAGAATACCCTTTCTACAAACCTTCGACAATAAATTCATGTAAAATACGGTGATACCTTATAGAATACCCTGAAGACCTATATATATATACATACATACAGCACCTTCCTATATATACGCCCTGACGAATATCTTACCCAATACCGTATGGAATACCTACCGTATAGAATACCCAATATAGAATGCGCTATAAAACACTTTATATAATATCCCCGACTTCACAAAGGCCTATTGAGCTCAATAGGAAAAAAAGGTACAGTGTTCTTTAAAGTAAGGCTCAAACACAGAAATGCATGTACACACACACATATATATATATATACATACACCTATCGGGTTACAAAGTAAGTGGCAGAGGGTCAGGGGCATAATGGACAGGACTTGCACCAAAATTGCCGTATAACTCGGGGGGAAGTTACGTTTGAGACTTTGTTCACGCTCAGAGAAACCCTGAGCCCGATTGAAGCGATGGAATTTCAATCGAGCCCTGGATTCAAGATTCAAGATTTTTGGAAAAGTTTTCTCACAACCTTGAATCCCGATTGAAACCGATTGAAGCGATTGAATTTCAATCGGGCCCTGGATTCAAGATTTAAGATTCAAGATTTCAGGAAAAGTTTTCTCAGAATCTTAAATCTTGGATCCAGGGCCCGATTGAAATTCAATCGCGTCAATCGATTTCAATCGGCAGACCCAGGATTCAAGATTGCAGGAAAAGTTTTCTGAGAATCTTGAATCTTGAATCCAGTGCCCGACTGAATCTCAATCACTTCAATCGGCTTCAACCGGTCGACTGCCTGTACAACAGTCGTCTCAATCCTCCCCATCCAAATACCCACGAAAAAGGGTGGATCTTTGGGGGGGGATACCATATATATATACATACATACATACATACATATATATATATACACATGTGTGTACATATAAATACATGTATACAAATGGGGTTTCTTCTTTGCTTAGGGCATGCTAGCGTGACGATCGTCCTGAATTCAGAGTCCCACAAAGTCATGAACCACGACTGATGGCCCTGATAGGTGCTGTTTTAGTCTATAGTTGTATGCTTTAGGGTTTCAGGTTTAGGGTTTGAAGATTTAGGGTTTAGGGTTTAAGGGATTTAGGGTTTAAGGTTTAGGGTTTAGGTTTCAGGATTTAGCCAGAATCACGGGGGGGATACGACTGCCAACTATTCAGACCTATGCTCATCATGGAAGTACAGGCTTTCATCCAGCAGCCGAATGCCTCATCCCTGCCACTTTGTAACCTAAGCCTGAAACCAAAGGAATCACGGAAGCTACCGAAGCTTGCTTGCGTGCCGTCTCCGGCGCGCAGATCTCGATTGATGCTAAACATGCAGCTTGCTGCAGCGTGTTCACGCTGTCAAGCATGGCGCACGCGGACTTTGCACATTGCCTTGCCAAGCCCCCTTCTACCCGAAACGATCTCATCTCTTAAACTTGAGCTTGAAACAGCCCTGCACCTTAAACTCTAAGCCCTGAACCTCTGGCTCAGGACCCCCTAAAACCTAAACCCCTGAACCCTAAACTCTTGCTTGCTTGGATCTTTGGGCTGTGAAACTTGCCGGTCTCCCTCTCCTAGAAAAGAGCAGATCGAATTTAAGATTCTCGCAGGTCCCAGTCGCTGAAACCCTGGTGTCGGATGTACAGGTCCAATTTAAGCTGTGGTTACTAGTTACTAGTGTATCAGTCTGAGGTTTTGGTTTGAGAGTGTCACGAATCTAAACCGTAAATCCCGGCTGTCCCAGAAACCATAAGCCCCTTTCAGGTTCCACCTTAGTTGGCGAGATAAAGTAACCCCATGGCACCCGTGCCGTGTAGTACCCTCTTCATTACGAGCCGAGATCGGTTTCATAGGATCTCTAAACATCCCTAAACCCCCGAGAATGGCTCAAGGTCTCCCCGTGTTACCTTTGAGCCACCGTTTTGCCGGGCGAGGTCCAAGGATCAAAGCCTAGGGTTTAAGGTTTAGAATTTAGGGTGTAGGCTTTAGAGTTGAGTTGAGGGCTCAGGGGAAAGAGAGGGCAAGGAAGGCCCGAGACTCGAAACTCCCGACCTAAACTCCAAACCCTGCATTCCACACCCTACAAACCCGCAAAAAATAAAGTCAAAATTCTGCGCCCTACAAAAAAAACTTGAGACCTTAAATCTTGCGAAGGCATGCCCCGGCCCCAGCCGATGCCATGAGCCCTAAACCGTTCTCTGCATAGGGCTTCGCTTGGTCTTGTATAGGGCTTCCTCAAGCCCGAATGACCTTCAATTCTTAGGAAATTGTAAAAAAGAAATCATAGTGAGAAATCGTAAAAAGGTAAGTTCTTGGGGGTCCAGGTTGGGGCTAAAAACCCAAACCCAAACCCAAGGCCACCTCACCCGGTTTCGGATTCTAAGATGTAAACCATGCCTGCAAAGGGGCTTCATACTGTGAATAGGGCGTTGAGGTACTGCAATATCTTCAGACCATAAATATGCAGCGACGACACGGGAATTTCAAAGGACTTAGAATCCTGAGGGTCCATGTGCCCAAATACTATATACTTTGGCCATAAAGTACGTAAATACAGACGACTTTATAAAAGTTGGGGCTCTTGCGTCTAACTAGCCACTGGACAAGGCTGCGGATCCTCAAGGCCCCGGCATCTGCACACAAAGACCCTGACCGCCGAGGTTTAGGGTTAGGGGTTTTAGGGCTTACGGATTTAGAGTTACCTCGGGTTTAGGGGCTTATTAGATGTTATTAGTATCATTCTTCTTGGTAAAGCTTATTAACTTGTAAAGCCAATGAAGTAGAACGTTAATTCATGTATACGTTAGTTATAAACAAAAACGGTACCAATTCCTATAAGACCACATAACGCTCGTGAGACCTCTAGAAGACGCGCTGTAAACCATAGAAACCCTAATCTACGCCCTACAAAAACAACAACAGACTGTGAAAGCCAGGCGTTCACCCGAGGATTTCAGGGTTTAGGGTTTAGGGCACATGACAATGCCGACCAGAAGCCTGCGAAACACCTGACTGAAACCAGATACAAAGCCTGTTGAATCCCGATAGAGTCGATAGAGACCCTGTGTAACCCCATCACAGGCTGCACAGGCCCAAGTAAAACTCGTGAGGGTCTTAACAGCCTACTACCCTGGGGCCCCCTGCCGGTGAGTCTCGGGATCTAACCGCAACACGGCCTCCACACTTTGGAGACTTGGGTGTGTAGGGCTTCGGGTTTAGGGAGTTTGGGTCAAAGCCCCGATAATTCTGCTCAAACGGATGGACCGTTGCTTTGAGCTACGCCCTTAGCCCATAATTAAACAAAAACCCTCAGGCGGATCCAAAGACAAAGTCTGCGAATCTACACTCGAGGATTGAAATTCCGATGCTCGTGGTGTCTTTATGAACACCGTCGTCAAGCGGATCCAGACCCAAAGCCCGAAATCTGCGAATCTAAATCTCGAGGTTCAAATTTATGAGGCTCGTGGTGTCTTCGCCGTAACATGAACAGTGCTGTCAAAATCTGCGAACATAAAACTCGAGATTCAAATTTATGCTGATCGTGGTGCCATTGTCGTAACATGATCAGCACTGACCACAAACAAACACGGATAGACACGACATTTACGATGGGTATCAACATGATGACGATGACGAGCGTGCAAACGAAGCACGACGAACATGATGATGGCGTGCGGTGTGGATGATGTGTTTGATGGTAGTGATGTGATAGTTGTTGCTGATGCTGAAGAGAACGAAGATGATAATGACGACAACGGTGCCAAAGATGATGGCGATGGCAGTCCGCGATGATCCGCTTTTGAAGATGATGAAGGTGAACCCGATGGCAAGAAGTTTGACACACATGAATGGCAACCATCATGGTGGTGCTGTTCTTATGCAGTACTCACGTTCTGCTCATCATCAGTTACATAGCGTCGTACTACCATTACCGTCGCTAACATCACTGATTCTCCTACTACTACTACTACTACTACTACTACTACTCACTCCTCCTAGTCCTGGTCCTCTTCCTAGGCCTTCTCCTGTCCACCTACTCCTACTCCATCTCCTAAATACTCCGTGATGACAAGCATCATGATGGTTTTGATCTTCGGTGCTTGCAATGCCAATGCCAAATGCTCAAACTCGTAATCCTCGGCCTCGGGCCCCGACCCTTGCCAGTCGAAGCCTCAACATGCCCGACGCAAAACGACCGCGAACCCCAATCGGGTGAAGACGACCAAAACACTCCCATCTCCTCAAAACTCACGATGCACTTCTCACTTGAACCCCAAGCATCCACAAATCCCGCAACGTTGAAACCAAGACCGGCCTGTTTTGTCGACTGCTCCGCCCCACTGTGATATGTATACGCGAAGGCCTCGGGATGATGGGGAAAGGGTTTAGAGAGCTTACTTGGAGGTTCATGGGTAGTAATAAGTAGGGTTATAAGTAGGGTAACTGTAGTTATAACCCATATTAGGGGACATATAACCCCACTTATAACTACCCATGAACCTCCAAGTAGGGTTTATAAGCTTGAGGGCTTAGAGCTTGCCTGTAGCCCCAAATAGCGTACCCATGTAAGGGCTTATCTACGGCGCTAACACTTCTTCAATGGGGTCTTCGAGCGTCTATCTCGAGCGGCTCTTCAAGAAATATATTTCTTTGACAGGGCTCTATAAGCTTATCATGGTCTTTGATCTCATGAGCCGTTTCTGCAAGTTGCGGGTTCATGTCGAACTCAAGACCGTCAAGGCACTAAGTTGGCTATAGTGAGGCCCGGGATCATTAGAGCCAATATGGTTTAGTGTTTAGGGTTCGTTGTCATGTGTAACTAGAGTTGGCTTGATCTGTCAACCGGTTGGTAAAGTCCCCAGCCACGAATAGTGACCACCAATTATGATGGTGATCACACTGAGGAATCTAATCGGTCTCTCTGGATTCTATCAAACACGATGATGACTAAGTGGGGCTTACCCATCGCCCCTAAGTAGTTCCTTTTATGGTTTATATTCTATTTAGAATCCTGTAACTAGGTAATCCCAAAAAGGAACTACTTAGGGGCCTATGGGTAACCCAACCCAAAGCTACAAAAGCGATCCCAACCTAGCCAGCGGACAAAACCCCCAAAGGCATGAAGGTACTTCAAGGTCTCTTGTACGCGGGCCAACTATTTGAACTGTTTTTTTGCGGTTGGGGTTTAGGGTTTAGGGTTTGGGGTTTAGGGTTTGAGGCTTAGGGTCTATTTGAATTGTTGAGGTTGGGTGAGTATGTATATATATATATATACATATAGATATCTGATAGAAAAGCTCCCAAGCAGGAAGAAAGCTTCGCTTCCACGACTGAGAGGGAGATGATTGAAGAAGTCGAAAGGTTGGGGTTGAAATCATGCTAGGAACAACATGGAGAGCAGAAGCAGCAGCAGCAGCAGCAGCAATGAAAGGGATCCTGTACTCAACAGTTGCAAAGAGCGCGCACACACACACACACCAGCGAATACTTAGATTCTGATCATCAGAACCGCAACATTCACTGCAGAAACAACAATACGAACACATAAGTCTGAAGGAAAGTAGCGGGGCCTGGCGGAAGCCTCAAGCGCTACCGAAGGGAATTAGGGTTTAGGGTTTAGGGTTTAGCGGAAACAGCCCGCAGTCTAGGGGTCTGCTCTAGTCGAGGGACCGTTTCCGTCTGGAGTGGAGGGTCTTATAAAACCCAAAACCCCTAAAGTCCCTTAAACCCTAAACCCTCAACCCGTAAAGTCACAAAAACAGGGCCTTAACGAGCTCTGTCGCCAAAAGAGCTCCGGGCTTACAGCTCTAGTAACTCTTGGCACGTGACTAAGCCCCTAAACCCTAACACCTCAACGGGAAACCCCTAAACCCCCTAACCTAAATAGCAGCTTTTGCACCATGTGATGTCGCTGGCTTGTGAAGGCAGCGCTGACGCCGTTTTTCAGCCAGACACTTTGAGGCAGCGAGCCAATCAGGGCTGAGGCTCTAGGGTTTGGGGGTATTAAGCCTAAATTAGGGTTCAGGGTTTGGGGGTATTAAGCCTAAATTAGGGCTTATAGGGTTTGGGGTTTGGGGTTTAGGGTTTAGGGTTTGGGGTTTATAAGGTTGCAATACATCGAAGCTAATGTATGAGCCCCCAAGAATCAAAAAACGGTCTGTAGGGTGTGGGGCTAAGCAGGCGGTCGGCAAACGGTTAGGGCCTTAGAGTTTTATGAGGTTTGAAGCGAGTTTGAAGGATCTTTAAAACCCTAATTAGACACTAATAATACTAAGCCCTAACCCCTAAACCATAAACTCTAAACCGTAAATCCTAAGTTTAGGGTTTATGGCAGAATTGGCGTCTAAGGCTTTTGGGACAAGTTGGCGTAGCGACGAGACAAAGCGTGTTTAGGGGTTTAGGGCAGGGTCTAGGGTCCGAATCAGCGGGCTTCTTCTGAGCCCTATGAGCCCCAAGCTACAAACAGAGATCTCGGCCGTGGTCCACTAGGATCCCTTTGGAAGGAACCCGGGTCCACAAAAAAGGCCCCACGGGGAGACGCAGTCAAGGATCACCACTTGAAACCTCCGTGAGCCTGGAAGGACTTTGCAAAGATGTTCTTGATCTGGTTCTTGGCCTGCCCCTGGAAATGGTAGTTGCGAAACGTCACCTGAGGGCACCGTGCTGAAGATTTTGGGCCTATTAGGGTTTGGGAATCCAGGGCATAGGGCACTAGTGAGGAAACGCTCTTGAATAGCATGATAAAATATTCAGGCCTGTAGCAAAGCCACAAAGCCGTCTTTGGGTTTAGGGTTTAGGGTTTAGGGTTTGGGACTCTAGAGATCGAGATTAAGCTTTCCGTTCCGGAGAGTCGCGTTTCCGGGGAGCTGCGCAATCATCTGGCTGCCGTTGTAAGTTGTCCTGGGGAGAACTTCAAACCAAAACCCCGAAGAGCCGCGGAGACTGGGGCCAGAAGCTCTAGGATCTAACTCAGAGGATCACTGGGCTTGGCAAGTAAGTGATGGGTAGATTTACCTTTGAAACGAAATTTAGAGAAGCCTTCAATTCCCCAATACCCTAAACCCTATGCTTGTATTATCTTGTGTTCCTCGAAGCAAGGTTTAGGGTTTAAAGTTTAAGAGTTCGTGGAGTCTTGGGTTCAAGCGTTCAGGGGTTTAGGCTTTGGGGTACACTGCATGGCGTAATGTATAGAGTTCCTGCGGTTTTGTGGGCCCAGGGTGGCGGGTCACCAAGGCTGCAGCTGCCTCTCTTCTATCTTCTGCGCCGCTAGGGATCCAACAACCTACCCCAAAGCCCCATAGCCTGCAGCCGAAAGATCCCCCAAAAAAGCCTTAAACCCAAAAGCCCTAGCCATAGACCCAAAACCTTGAAGCCTAACCCAGAACCCTAACCCAAAAGCCCAAAGCCAAAAAGCCCTGGCCCAAAACCCAAACCCTGAACTTCTGAACCCTAACCCAAAAGCCTGAACCCACGAAGCCCGAAACCACGCGACCTGAAAACTCCTAAAACCACCAAACAAGTAGGGGTTTAGGGCATTCGGGGCTTAGGGGTTGAGGGCTTGGAGGTTTGGGGGTTTAGAGGCTTAGGCGCGTAGGGCTTGGAGGTTTAGTGGCTTAGGGGCTTAGGGGCTCAGAGGTTTAGGGGTTTAGGGCTTGGGGGTTTAGGGGCTTAGTTTCATCTTTAAGGTTTAGGGGTCTAGGGTTTAGGGGTTTAGGAAGGCTCCAAGAAACACACCTGCTTAGGGTGTGGAGCTTTGGGTTGAGGGACCCCCTGCAGCCCGGACGATATCAGAACCCTGCCCGGCAGATATCTAGGAGGTAGGATTAGGGGGACCCCTGAAAGCGAACCCCAGAAAGTTAGAACATGGATTTAGGATGATTAGTGCTAGGATCCCTTATATTTTGCCTTGGTAGCAGGATAATGATGTTCCAACTTTCTCGCTTCTACTGTATAGGCTTCTACAGTAACCTCAAGAATCTAAGACCTTGCCAGGTGTCGTCAACTTTCCCTCCACGCTCGCGCTACGTTGCAACGCCGGGATCCACCCGTGCGCACTGTCGATGACGTAGCCATCTTTCGCCCAGTAGCCTGGGTTCAAGGTTTCAGGTCCAGGCCTTCGGGCTTGGGGCTTTAATTAGGGCTTTAGGGTTTAGGGTTTTAGAGTTTAGGGCTTTAGGGTTTTAGGGTTTTAAGGCTTCAGGGTTTAGGGTTTGGGGCTTTAGGGTTTTAGGGCTTTAGGGCTTCAGGGTTTAGGGCTTTAGGGCTGTAGGGTTTTAGGGTTTTAGGGTTTAGGGCTTTAGGGCTTCAGGGCTCTAGGGCTTCAGGGTTTACGGTTTAGGGCTTTACGGCTTTAGGGTTTTAGGGTTTAGAGCTTTAGGGCTTTAGGGCTTTAGGGTTTAGGGTTTTAGGGTTTTATAGGGTTTTATAGGGTTTTGTAGGGCTTTAGGGTTTTAGGGTTTTATAGGTTTTCGGGTTTAGGGTTGTGGGGTTTAGGAATTGCTTTGGTCTTGGACTTCCGGCCTGGGGGTGGAACCCTCGAGCTTTCGGGCCTTCACAGAAGCAGCATGGAGAAGGACATGTCTATGCTGAACAGGCGACTCCGGGATTTTGTGGGCATAGATCTTACTTCTACACGAATAAAAAACAGATTTCTGGACAACTGTATTAGATGGCTACTGCGTCAGACTGCTTCGTAACTTCGAAAAACACCAGGGCAGAATTTCTGAATGATGATGATGAAAATTTAACCCCTAAGCCACGCCATGTTTGTGGCGACACAAATCATGACGTACAGCAACAGATGCGGATCTCAAGCAACATACGAGTAGTTCTTTAAGTTAGGGTCCCTTTTGCTGTCCATTTAATAAGCGAGCCGTATTATTGTTGGGACCTAAAAAAGGACCTAATTCAGAGAATTACCCCTATGCAGAAGAACCGAGAAATCCAGCGAAAAAGGATTAAGTGATTTGGGTCCAGAGCCCTAAGACGTAGATTCTTAGATTCTGATTCGAGTCCAGATAAGAATCAAAATCCCTAAGCCCTTAGCGCGACATAAGCCACATCCCAAAGATTCAGCCCAAACGGAAGACCACAATATGGGGTCCTGAATACCTGAGACGGACAAACTAGAACAAAGGTTTGTGGTACATTACACACACACACATATATATATACACATATACATATACATATACATATGTATATATATATATATATATTCATATGTATGTATGTATATATAGCACATATATATATATACATATGTGTGTGTGTGTCATCTCGTATAAGTAATGTGTGTGTGTACACACACACATACATATATATATATATGTATATATATATATGTATCTATATATATAGAGAGAGAGAAAACAAGAGAAAGAGAGCGCGAGTGTGTTTGTTTGTGTCTGTGTATCTCTGTGTGTGTGTATGTGTGTATATATATACACATGTGTATATATATATATACACATATGTGCGTGTGTATATATATATATATATATGTGTGTGTATGTATGTGTATATATATAGATATACCTATTACAGGTAGGTAGGTAGATAGACAGATAAATAAATAGATGGGTCGATAGATAGGTAGATAGCTAGATAAGTACATGAAACGATATAGATATAGGCAGATAGAGAGTTAGATAATTAGATAGATAGATAGATCGACAGAGAGAGATGGATAGATTTATAGATATATAGATGAAAAAAAGATAGCGGGATGGCTTGGATAGACAGATAGATAAATAGATAGCTGGATAGCTTAGATAGGTAGATAGATAGATCGACAGACAGATAGATAGTGAGATGATTAGACAGATAGACAGATAGATAGATAGATAGATAAACAGATAAGGGGATAGCTTAGACAGATACGCAGATAGATAGACAGACAGATAGATA